>CM029012.1:194216950-194307568 GCA_016801055.1 Panax notoginseng
GTGAGAAGTCACTTAGTTTGATTCAATTATTGTCAGTTAATAATATATTATATAAAACAGAATACTTAATTAAAGTTAATACTATAAATAGAATATATTATATTTTTATTTAAAAGATTTTTCTTTAAATAATGACCGTCAGATTAAAGTAATCAATATGGACCGTCATGGAATAGTTACTATGCATTCCATTTTTTATAAATAGCAGCTCATTCCTTCATTATTTCTTACGAATTCACTGAACTCTAGAGAGAGAAACTATAGAGAGAAACTATAGAGAGAGAAAAGAAAAGTATTTTGCTACTTAACTACTTCTTTATTTCAGTTCTTCTTTAAAACGGTAAAGGGTGATATTCTTTCTTATTCATGAAGAGAACTGTTGTTATTCCATTTCTTATTATTCTGTTGGAATAACCTGTATACGCGGTCTACCCTATACTTGGTGACATTCTTCTGTTATTCTGTTGGAACATCCTGTCTGTGTGTTTTACACCGACCTGGTTCCGTCTTGTTATTATTCTGTTGGAACATCCTGTCTGTGTGTTTTACACCGACCTGGTTCCATTATTTATTATATTCTGTCGAACTATTCTTGTCTGTGCGTTTTACGCCGGACCTGGTTCCATTGTTTATTATTCTGTCGGAATATACTGTCTGTGCGTTTACGCCGGACCTGGTTCCATTATTTTATTATTCTGTTAGAATAACCTGTCTGTGCGGTCTATCGCATGCATGGTGATTTCTTTTGTTATTCCATTCTTATTATACTCAGTTGGTTAAGTTTTAACTTCTATACTCCATGAAATTAGTGAAATATCCTTGATAATTGCGGTTCATCCAGTATCTTTTCATGAAAATATTCTTCTAATATTCTTGAATTTTACTCCACAAAGCAGTATCATGTTGACAATTTGGACGTTGTTAATTTTTGGATAAATTAATTCTTGAACTTGTTTATTGAATTCTTATATCATTGTCACATCCTCATGTTTATAAAATGTTGAAAGTCATCTGTGGCCTGTAGTGCATAGATGGACTTGGTATGATTATGACCAGGATTATTCGGTATAATCATGACCGTAATGTTACAAATGATGTGGTAAAAGTCCTCATTGGCCCGTAGTACATTGATGGACAGTTGTCGGCATGATCATGACCATTAAGGAATACACGAATATCCTTGGCCGTAGTGCAGGAGTGATTCGATGATGTGGATTATTTTATTAAGCTGAGTCCCAGCGATAACAGTGTTGAAAATCCTTTTAAATCATAAAAGATAGTAGAGTTTTTTCTACTTGACTCTTTTATGGATTGCTTGTTTCGCTGCAGTTAAACTTGATGTCTATTATATTTTATCAGTGTAACACTGTTGAAGGCTAATGATAATTTATTCTACATTATCTTAGTCATAATATTTCTTACTGGGGCTAGTTGAGCTCACCCTTTCTTTTCACTGTTCTCTTCAGGAAATGAGAATATAGCTGGGACGATCGGGAAACGGAGTGATGGTCCCAGAGGATAGCATTAGTAGTCCTCACTAATTCTGTGAAATAGTGTGATAATAATTGCAATGAGGAACTCCTTTTGAGTATGAATACTCTCTAGAAGACAATATTTGTATTCAAACTCACAGATTATGTTTGGTCGTATTGTACACGACAGTTGTATTATTAAGTTGTTATATTGTATTCAGTACATGTATCTGGCGACCCAAGATGGGTGATGTATACCTAATTTGGGGGCGTCACAGGTTTCGTTATTTATTATTCTGTTGGAATAACATGTCTGTGCGGTTCTATCGCATGCCTGGTGATTTCTTTTGTTATTCCATTCTTTATTATACTCAGTTGGTTAAAATTTTGGCTTTTATACTCCATGAAATTAGTGGAATATCCTTGATATTTGCGCTTCATCCAGTATATTTTCTTGAAAATATTCTTTTGAGCATTCTTGAATTTTACTGCACAAAGCAATATCATGTTGACAATTTGGGACGTTATTGGTTCTTGGATTAATTAATTCTTGAACTTGTTTTATTGAATTCTTATATCATTGTCATCATCCTCATGTTTATATTTTGTTGAAAGTCATCTATGGCATGTAGTGCATAGATGGACTTGGTATGATTATAACCAGGGATTATTCGGTGTAATTATGACTGTAATGTTACAAATGATGTGGTAAAAGTCCTCATTAGCCCGTAGTGCATTGATGGACAGTTGTTGACATGATCATAACCATTGATGAATACACGAATACCTTGCTGTGATGCATGGATAATTTGTGGTTGTGATACTAATGAATATCATTGGCCGTAGTGAAGGGATGATGTGGATTATTTATTAAGCTGAGTCTCAGCAATAAAAGTGATGAAAAACCTTTTAAATCATAAAAGATAGTAGATTTTATTCTCTACTTCGACTCTTTTAATGATTGCTTGTTTCGATACAATTAAACTTGATGTTTGTTATATTCTATCAGTTTAACACTGTTGAAGGCTAACGATAATTTATTCTGCATTATCTTCGTCATAATATTTCTTACTGGGCTAGTTGAGCTCACCCTTTGCTTTCATTGTTCTCTTCAGGAAATAGAACGTAGCGGGAGCTAGTCGGGGAACAGAGTGACGATTCAGAGATAGTATTAGTAGTCCCTCACTATTCTATGAAATAGTGTGAAAATAAATATATTGAGAACTTATTTTGAGTTTGAATCATGTTTAGAAGAAAGTGTTGTATTTAAACTCTCAGCTTATGTTTTGTCGTATTTTACACGACAGTTGTATAATTAAGTTTTTTGTATTTTATACATGTAGTTGACGACTCAGAATAGGTGATGTATACCTATTTTGGGGGCGTCACAGTTGGTATCAGAGCTTAGGGATATGATCCCTGGCTGAGATGTGAGATAAGAACTAGGAGGGGAGAACGGGGAATTCCTTCGCTAGTATGACCTACCTAAGTTTTACTTGTTATTTAATTGGTCGGTCAGAGTATAGAGATAATAGGTGATATGTTAATTAACCCTTGTTTTGTGGCAGTATTTGAAAATGACATCCGAGAATGTTGAGAATAGCAATGAAGCACAGGCGATCGTTGATTCACTACATATCAATAATCAGGATAATATGCATCAGAAAGGCGATAATCCTCATACAAATAACAACACTGACTAAATGATGAATGATAGAATGTTCAGAGGCTTTATGCAATTCATGCAACAGCAGGCGAGAGCGGCTCCTGTCCAAAATGTAGTGAAAATACTGAAAACTCACGGACGGTCACCGCTAAACAGTTCAAGGAGCTGGGACCACCGAGTTTATTGGAGAACCAAACCACTTAAGCGGAAACGTGGATAAAGCAGATCACCAAGATATTTGATGTCTTGAGATGTGCCGAAGAGCAAAAGGTTCCGTTTGCCACCTTTATGTTGCGATGAGAGGCAGATTACTGGTGGGAATCGGTAAAGCGTACTCAACCTGCTGCACTGAAGATGTCTTGGAGAAGTTTCAAGAACTATTCAATGACAAGTACTTTCCTGAAAGTATTCGTCACAGAAGGAGATAGAGTTCATCAAGTTGGAGCAGAATAATATGACCGTGTCGCAGTACGAAGCTAAGTTTGCTGAGCTGTCCTGGTTTGCGTCCCACTTGGTGGATAATGAAGAGAGAATGACACGGATGTTTTTAAGAGGTTTGAAGCTAGAGATACGTCAACATCTTATTTCTCATAAACTGTGTTTGTATTCAGATGTTGTAAATATGGGCTCAGTTAGTGGAGCGCGATAACGAGTCAACGCAACCTAAAGAGAGCAACAGGCAAAATGATAATACCAGTGAAAGCAATTATCGAAGCGATGATAACAAGCGGGAAAGGGAATCAAACCATCCAGAATGGTAACCACTTCGGTGAAACATGACCAAAACAATAAGAATGGATATTTCAAGAAGAGGAGATTCAATAATGATAGAAAGACGTCAGCACCAGCACCCATGGTTAAGGAAGGAGAACGACCACCGATCATATGCTTCAAATGCGGAGGCACATCAGTCCAAACTGCGCTATGCCATCCAAAGCATGTTATAATTGTGGAAGAGAAGGTCACCTAGCCTGATTTTTGTCGATCACCGAAGACAAGTTCAGCTAGGATGGAGGTACCAAAGGACGTCCTAGAAAATTCAAAACCGGTAGTGCAAGGGAGAGCGTTTGTTGTGACCTCCCAGAAAGTAAGGAACCCGAATGAGGTCATCACGGGTAAGCTTATCATAAACTCTAGCGAAGTCTATACCTTATTTGATACCAGTTCTACCTATTATTTTATTTCTCCTATTTGCGCTCAACGATTAAATTTGACTTCGGAGAAATTAGACTTTGACTTATCTGTGGAAACTCCGTTGGGAGAAATTTTCATTACATCCACTGTTTATAGGTCTTGTTTGGTTCAAATCAGTACCCTCACATTACCTGTCGATCTTATTTCATTGAAAATACTTGCATTTGATGTAATTCTAGGGATTGATTGGTTAACTACCCATTGATTGGTTAACTACACATCATGCAAAAATTGATTATTTTCGTAAGGTTGTTAGCTTTCATATTCCTAATCAACCTATTATGCGAATTCAAACAACCAAACCATTAAAATCAATCACTGTCATCTCAAGCCATAAAGCTATTCGTTTATTGAAAAACGGATGTCAAGCTTTCTTAGCTCATGTCACGGATCTAAACAAAAATACTTTAGTTTTGAATGATATTTCTATTGTTAATGAATTTCCTGACGTATTCCCTGAAGAACTTCCTGGCCTACCCCCAGAGCGTGAAATTGAATTTTGTATCGACCTGAACCCGGTCCAAAACCCATTTCCAAAGTCCCATATCGAATGGCTCCTATTGAACTTCAGGAGTTAAAAACTCAACTGCAGGAATTGTTAGACATTGGCTTTATTCGTCCTAGTACTTCTCCTTGGGGTGCTCCTGTTCTATTCGTGAAGAAGAAAGATGGGAGTATGCGACTTTGTATTGATTATCTGGAGTTGAATCATGTCACCATCAAAAATAGGTACCCATTGCCACGTATTAATGACGTGTTTGACTAGTTGCAAGGAGCATAATTCTTTTCAAAAATCTATCTTCGTTCTGGATATCATCAGCTGAAGGTTACAACTGAGGATATTCCAAAGACTGCCTTCAGAACTCGGTACGGGCATTATGAATTCTTAGTCATGTCTTTTGGATTGACTAATGCTCTTGCTGCCTTCATGGATTTGATGAACCGAGTATTCAAGGAATATTTGGATCATTTTGTGGTCGTCTTTATTGATGACATCCTTATTTATTCCAAAAGCCGTGAAGATCATGAGCAACACTTGAGGCTGACACTCCAAAAGCTTCGTGAATACAAGCTTTATGCCAAGTTGAAGAAATACGAGTTCTGGCTTGAGGAAGTAGCATTCCTTGGGCACGTAGTATCAAGTTATGGAATATCAGTTGATCCGACAAAGATTGAAGCAATTCAAAGCTGGGAGCAACCTAAATCAGTGACCGAAGTACGTAGCTTTCTCGGTTAGCTAGTTATTATCGGAGATTCGTGAAAGGATTTTATCGAATCGCTACTCCATTAACTCAGCTGACTCGGAAAGATACAAAGTTCTGTTGGAGCGAAGAATGTGAGAAGAGTTTTCAAGAACTCAAGAGGAGACTCATTTCAACACCTGTTCTAACAATACCATCTGGCACGGAGGGATTTGTCATCTACAGTGATGCTTCGGGCAAAGGGTTGGGATATGTTCTCATGCAACATGGAAAAATCATAGCATATACCTCAAGACAACTCAAAGAACATGAGAGGAATTATCCTACTCATGATCTAGAGTTGGCAGCTGTTTTCTTTGCACTTAAAATTTGGAGGCATTACTTGTATGGGGAGAAAGTGGAGATCTTTACGGATCATAAAAGCCTCAAATATTTCTTCACTCAAAAGGAACTCAACATGCGACAACGACGTTGGCTGGAACTGTTGAAAGATTATGATCATACCATCCAATGCCATCCTGGAAAAGCGAACGTGGTAGCTGATGCATTGAGTAGAAGATCATATGCAAGTACGAGTGCGATATTGTCAACACAAAGGCCCATTTTGTGTGACTTGCAAAGGATAGAGATAGAGTTAAAGACTCCAGGGACCCATGTGATGATGGCGAATATACGAGTAGAACCTACTTTAATTGATAAAGCTAAGGCTGCTCAAGCTACAGACCTAGAGCTGATGCGTATGAGGAAGAAAGTGCAAGAAGGTGCTATGCCGGAAGTAAGAATCGATGAAGAAGGAATACTTCGAGTCAACTCCAGACTTTGTGTTCTTAACAACCCTGATTTAAAGTATAAAATCATGATGGAAGCGCACAACACACCGTTTGCAATCCATCCTGGGATTACCAAAATGTATCATGATCTTCGTCATACATTTTGGTGGAGCAATATGAAGAGAGAGACAACGCTGTTTATCTCGAGGAGTTTAACTTGTCAACGAGTCAAAGCGGAGCATTAAGTACCAAAAGGTCCATTGCAACCACTTGAAATTCTAGAATAGAAGTGGGAGCACATTACCATGGATTTCGTTACTGGTCTTCCCAAGCTTTCTCAAGGCATTGATGTAATTTGGGTCATTGTTGATAGATTGACCAAGTCTGCTCATTTCTTACCAATACGAGAAACTTATACACTTGAACGTCTTGCTCGTATGTACATAAACGAGATTATAAGACTGCATAGTATGCCAGTATCCATAGTTTTTGATCGAGGCACAAGATTCACTTCACGATTTTGGGTTAGTTTACAAAAAGTTATGGGCACGGATTTACGATTTAGTTCAGCATATCATCCCCAGACGGATGGACAATCAGAGAGGAGTATTCAAACTCTTGAAGATTTATTAAGACTCTGTGTCCTTGACTTCAAGGGAAGTTAGGATAAGTTCTTATCATTGGTGGAGTTTTTCTACAACAACAGTTATCAAGCAAGTATTGGCATGGCTCTATTCGAGGCGTTGTACGAAAAAAAGTGTCGTTCTCCAGTATGCTAGGATGAGGTGGGTGAAACAACGTTGTTGGGACCGGAGTTGGTACGTATGACTACGGAAAAGCTTCAAACGATCCGGCAACGTATAAAAACCTCACAAGATCGACAAAAAAGTTATGCTGATCTTCATCGAAAGAACGTGAAATTTGATGTAGGAGATCATGTGTTGTTACGAGTTGCTCCGTGGAAAGGATTTACGAGATTTGGAAAGAGAGGAAAGCTCAATCCTCAATTCATTGCCCCATTTTTAATCCTCGATCGAGTAGGAACTGTGGCCTATAGACTCTCTTTACCACCAAGTATGTCTCGTGTTCATAATATTTTTCACATATCCAAGTTACGTAAATATGTGGAAGACCCGAACCACATTATTAAGTTAGAACCGGACGAAATAGCGGAAGATTTAACGTATGAAGAAGTTCCTGTTCAAATCTTGGATAAGAAGGAACATATTCTACGCTCCAAGGTTATACCTCAAGTCAAAGTTTTGTGGAGAAATCACAATATTGAAAAAATGACCTGGGAGTTAGAATCTGAAATGAAGTCAAGGTATCCTTACCTCTTCGATATACCAGGTACGTACCCTAATTTCGAGGGTAAAATTTCATAAGAATGGGAGGTTGTAAGACCCCAACTTTTATAAATAAAGATGAATTTTTTATAAATATCATTTTTGAATATTATGGAGTGAAATTAATATAATGTTATAGTTGTGGGTAATATTTAAAAATTTTGCAAAGTATGCAAGTTGCTATATAATATTCGATTGGTCGGGAAATATTCGTTTTAACAGGGAATATTCGTACGACGACACAATCATTGGTGGACCCCAAAACGAAATTATTGTCGGATTGAGAAAATGATAAAAATACTTTATGAAAATAACGGCGGAAGTTTTACCATCAATACTGTTGAACTACTCGGTAGTAAAAGTAAAGTAATACACATAGTTGCATAGTAGCACACGATATTGATTATTGATGCTTACGTGATAAGCCACTCAGTTTTATTTTATTGGTATTATTAATGTAATAAAACAGATTTTTTTTATATATAAAACAGAATACTTTTATAAAGTTTTTCGTTTTATTAGGCTAATAATAAAATCTTTTTATATAAAACAGAATACTTTTATAAAGTTATTTGTTTTATTAGACAATAATTAGAATATATTATATTTTATTATGCATAGTGCCTGCATAGTAAAATCTTTTATAAAGTTATTCGTTTTATTAGATTATAAATAGAATATATTATATTTTATTTAAAAGATTTTGCTTTAAATTTAGACCGTCAGATTAAAGTAAATCAATCTGGACCGTTCATGAATTAGTTACTATGCAGTCCATTCTTCTATAAATAGAAACTCATTCCTTCATTATTTCTTACGAATTCACTGAAACTCTAGAGAGAGAAGTTATAGAGAGAAAGAATAAAAGTATTCTGTTATTGCACTAGTCATATATCCAGTATTCTTCTTCTTAAGGTAAGGGGTATTATTTCTTTTGTATTCATGAAGAGAACTTCTGTTATTCCATTATTTTTTATTCTGTTAGAATAACCTGTATACGCTGGCTACCCTATACTTGGTGAAATTCTTCTGTTATTCTGTTGAAACATTCTGTCTGTGCGTTTACGTCGGACCTGGTTCCATTATTTATTATTTTATCAGAATATCCTGTCTGTGCGTTTACGCCGGACCTGGTTCCATTATCTATTATCTTGTCGGAATATCCTGTCTGTGCGTTTACGCCGGACCTGGTTCCATTATTTATTATTCTGTCGGAATATCCTGTCAGTGCGTTTACGCATGACCTGGCTCCATTATTTATTATTTTGTTGGAATAACCTGTATGTGCGGTTCATCACACGCCTGGTGATTTCTTTTGTTATTCCATTCTTTATTATACTCAGTTGGCTAAAGTTTTGGCTTTTATACTCCATGAAATTAGTGGAATATCCTTGATATTTGCGCTTCATCCAGTATATTTTCTTGGAAATATTCTTCTGAGCATTCTTGAATTTTACTGCACAAAGCAGTATCATGTTGACAATTTGGACGTTATTGGTTCTTGGATTAATTAATTCTTGAACTTGTTTTATTGAATTCTTATATCATTGTCATCATCCTCATGTTTATATTTTGTTGAAAGTCATCTATGTCATGTAGTGCATAGATGGACTTGGTATGATTATAACCAGGGATTATTCGGTGTAATCATGACCGTAATGTTACAAATGATGTGATAAAAGTCCTCATTGGCCCGTAGTGCATTGATGGACAGTTGTTGGCATGATCATGACCATTGATGAATACACGAATATCCTTGACTGTGATGCATGGATAATTTATGGTTGTGATACTAATGAATATCCTTGGCCGTAGTGCAGGGATGATGTGGATTATTTATTAAGCTGAGTCTCAGCGATAAAAGTGATGAAAAACCTTTTAAATCATAAAAGATAGTAGATTTTATTCTCTACTTGACTCTTTTAATGGATTACTTATTCCGCTACAGTTAAACTTGATATTTATTATATTTTATCAGTTTAACACTGTTGAAGGCTAACGATAATTTATTCTGCATTATCTTCGTCATAATATTTCTTACTGGGCTAGTTGAGCTCACCCTTTTGCTTTCATTGTTCTCTTCAGAAAATGAGAACGTAGCTGGGACTAATCGGAGAACGGAGTGACGTTTCAGAGGATAGAATTAGTAGTCCTCACTATTCTATGAAATAGTGTGAAAATAAATGTATTGAAAAATTATTTTGAGTTTGAATCATGTTTAGAAGAAAGTGTTGTATTTAAAATCACAACTTATGTTTTGTCGTATTTTACACGACAGTTGTATAATTAAATTTTATTTGTATTTTATACCATGTAGTTAGCGACTCAGAATAGGTGATGTATACCTATTTTGGGGGCGTCACAGATAATATGAATTATTGCTCCGATAATAGAAAATACTTTGTAGTGACAATTATTGAAACAACAGTAATATCAAATATCAACGCAGCAATTATTGAATCAATAAAATAAAATATTGAACAGTAAATACTGTAACAATTATTGAGTAGTACCTTCTTATGTAAGAATCAATAATTGGTGCAATACCGTGTGCTACTGTGCAACAACGCGTATTACTGTGTTTTAACCACCGAGTATTCTAACAGTATTAACGGTAACAACTACGCCGTTATTTATAAACAACTTATATTTGTCGTTTTCTTCATCCAATCGTTTTTCGTTATGGAGCCCACACAAGGCTGCGCCGTCGTACGAATATTCCCCGACAGTAAGAATATTCCACGACCAAACAAATATTCTCCGATAAAAATGAATATTTTATAACCACTTGCTTATTTAAAATATTTGCGTGTTTTACCCATAACTAACCACATTAATCAAATCAACCCTTACTATTTTAAAATAATAAATAGAGGAAATTTAATTTTATTAATAATAAGTTGGGATCTTACAACCTCCCCTCCTTATGAAATTTCGTCCTCGAAATTGACGTACGTACCTGGTATTTCGAAAAGGTGAGGATACCTTGCTTTCATTTCCGTTTTCAACTCCCAGGTCATTTCCTCAATAGCATGGTTCCTCCACAAAACTTTAACTTGTGGTATGACCTTGTGCGTAGGACATGCTCTTTCCTATCCAAGATCTTGACAGGTACCTCCTCATACATTAAGTCTTCGGCTATCTCGTCCGGTTCTAACTCAATAATGTGGTTCGGGTCTTTCACATATTTACGAAGCACAGATATATGAAAAATATTATGAACACGAGACATACTTGGAGGTAACGCGAGTCTATAGGCCACATTTTCTACTCGGTCAAGAATCTGAAATGGACTAATAAATCGTGGATTGAGCTTTTCTCTCTTCCCAAATCATTTAACTCCCTTCCGTGGATCAACTCGCAACAATACATAATCCCCAATACCAAATTCCACGTCCTTTTGATGAAGATCTGTGACGCACCCAAAATAGGTATACAACACCCATTCTGAGCCGCCAAATACATGGTACAGAAAGCAAACTACAACTTCAATAATACAATTGTCGTGCAAAATACGACAACACATACTGTGAGTTTAAGTACAAATATTGTCTTCTAGATAATATCCGCACTCAAATAAATCCTCATTACAATTATTCAAACACTATTTTACAGAAATAGTGAGGACTGCTAAAACATCGTTCTAGAACCATCACTCCATACCCCGACTAGATCCTGCTATGTTCTCACCTCCTGAGAAGAAAAATGGAACCAAAAAGGAAAAGGGTGAGCTCAACTAGCCCAGTAAAGAATATTATGACTAAGATAATATACAAACAAATTATCGTTAGTCTTCAACAGGGAAAAATCTGATAGAATATAATCGACAACAAGTTTTAGATCAACAACTGCAGCGGAAACAGCAAACCATTAGAAGAGTCAAGTAGAGAAAGAATTCTACTATCTTCTAAGATTTAAAAGTCCATCATCAATATTTTATCCCTGTAACATCAATTAATAATCATCTTTATCCAAATATTCATCTTTGCACTACAGGCCAAAGATATTCATTTGTATCACCTGTCAGTCATGTTCATCTCAACACCTGTTCATCTTTGCACTACAGGCCAAAGATATTCATCAAGTAATCATACATCTTTGCACTACAGGCCAAGATATTCATTAATATCATCATTTAGGACTGAGGATGATGAAAAATATCTTAAAGAGAACGAATCCAATGAGACAGAAGGACAAATAGTAGGGATTCGTATAACAGTTTATCCAAGATCAATAATACTTCATAATAATCAATTGTGAAGCAGAATTCAAAAATAAAGATCAAAACATGGATACAATCAAAGATAGTAACCATAATAGGCATCTTGGACAAAAAGAAAAAATTTTATTTTTCGGTGAATAGTGTCGTATTCGTGAATAGTGCCGTATACGTGAATAGTGCCGTATACATGAATAGTAACCCCGACACAAAAAGTTCCAAATTTGATAAAAACTCATATCAATATTTCAGCATAATGATATTGAAGAAAATAATATCATTTAAGAAGAAAATAATATCCCTTACGAATATTAAACGAAAATAATATTCATTACGAATATTAAACGAATATAATATTTCTCGCGAATATTGAACGAAATAAAATTTCTTATGAATATTGAACAGAAATAATATTCATATGAAAAATAATATCTCTTCAGAATGTGAAATAAATAATACCCCTTACCTCAAAATATCAGTACTTCTGGTCGGAATACTGGTATAAGGCTGAAAGAAACTTGCTCTGATGAATAGAAACTCTCAAAGTATCTAAATACTCACAAAATACACTCAATAATCTAGAGAGAGAAAGAGAGAAAACTTGTTTCTGGTGTGATTTTCAATTCTAACTTAGCCCTCTATTTATAGGAAAATTTTAGTAGGTTTGACCTGCAACCTGATGGCTTTACCTGCTACTATTCCCACCCACCACATTTGAAATATAATTCAGCACATTTCTTCATCAACCACAAGTAGGGCCCACCAATTCTAGAATTTTCCATCAAAATGATAAACTCCGAAAATTCAACAATTTCTGAACCAGTCATCTCGTAAAATTCATAATAAATCATACGTTCATTTTTAACGGTTCAAAATTTGAGGACATATACTCAACTTATATATGTATAACATATCCAAAAATTACCACGATCCAACGGTCGGATTAAAAATTATAACCCACGCAAAATATCTCAAAAACCCTGATTTTTAATACCTCTATTCCGACAAAAATACTGATAAAAATCTCAACATTAACTTCTTCATTTTTAACCACAAAAATATATCCCTCATTTATATCCACAAAAATAAATATTTCCTTATCATATGAATCAATAATTAATTATTCACAAATAATATTACAGAATCACATTTATGACAACCAGGCCGTTCCCAGGAAAGAGGGGGCTTTCCAATAAGGATTTCTCCTTACTGGCGCGCAATTAGATGACCAAACCTCTCCGTAGACAGAACTTTCTAGACATTGCCAATAATGTTATCTAATAATATTATTCAAATAATATGAATTATTGATCTGATAAATGAAAATACTGTGCAACAACAATTATTGAAACACCAATAATATAAAATATCAACGCAGCAATTATTGAATCAATAAAATAAAATATTGAACAATAACTACTGTAACAATTATTGAGTAGTGCCTTCTTACGTAAGAATCAATAATTGGTGCAATACCGTGTGCTACTGTATTTTAACCACCGGGTATTCCAACAGTATTAACGGTAACAACTACGCCGTTATTTATAAACAACTTATACTTGTCGTTTTCTTCATCCAATCGCTTTCCGTTATGGGGCCCACACAAGGCTGCGTCGTCGTACGAATATTCCCCGACAGCAAGAATATTCCACGACCAATCGAATATTCACCGACCAAAAATAAATATTTTATAACCACTTGCTTATTTTGCAAAATTTGCACATTTCACCCATAACCAAAGTATTATATCAAATTAACCCCTTATTATTCACAATAATATTTAGAGAAAATTTGATTTTATTCATTAATAAGTTGGGGTCTTACAACCTCCCCTCCTTATGAAATTTCGTCCTCGAAATTGACGTACGTACCTGATGTTTCAAAAAGGTGAGGATACCTCGCTTTCATTTCTGATTCCAACTCCCAGGTCATTTCTTCAATAGCATGGTTTCTCCACAAAACCTTAACTTGTGGTATAACCTTCGTTCGTAGGACATGCTCTTTCCTATCCAAGATCTTAACAGGTACCTCCTCGTACGTTAAATCTTCAGCTATCTCGTCTGGTTCTAACTCAATAATGTGGTTCGGGTCTTTAACATATTTACGAAGCATAGATATGTGAAAAATATTATGAACACGAGACATGCTTGGAGGTAATGCGAGTCTATATGCCACATTTCCTATTCGCTCAAGAATCTCAAATGGACCAACAAATCTTGGATTGAGCTTTCCTCTCTTCCCAAATCTTGTAACTCCCTTCCATGGTGCAACACGTAATAATACATGATCCCCAATATTAAATTCCACGTCCTTCCGATGAAGATCCGCATAACTCTTTTGTCGATCCTGTGCCGTTTGTATACGTTGTCGAATCGTTTGAATCTTCTCTGTAGTAATGCGTACCAATTCTGGTCCCAACAATGTTGCTTCACCCACCTCGTCCCAGCATACTGGAGAACGATATTTTCTTCCATACAACGCCTCAAATGGAGCCACACCTATGCTCGCCTGATAACTGTTGTTGTAGGAGAATTCCACCAATGGTAGGTACTTATCCCAACTCCCTTTGAGATCTAGGACACAAAGTCTTAATAGATCTTCAAGAGTTTGAATAGTCCTCTCTGATTGTCCGTCCGTTTGAGGATGGTATGCTGAACTGAATCGTAAATCCGTGCCCATAGTTTTCTGCAAGCTAGCCCAAAATCGTGAAGTGAATCTTGGGTCACGATCCGAAACTATGGATACTGGCATGCCATGCAATCTCACAATCTCGTTCACGTACATACTAGCAAGACGTTCAAGGGAATAACTCTCACGTATCGGCAAGAAATGAGCGGACTTGGTTAATCTATCAACAATAACCCAAATCGCATCTATGCCTTGAGAAACCTTGGGAAGACCCGTAACAAAATCCATAGTAATGTGTTCTCACTTCCATTTTGGAATCTCAAGTGGTTGCAATGGACCCTTTGGTACTTGATGCTCCGCTTTTACACGTTGACAAGTTAAACATCTCGAGATAAACTCCGCGATCTCTCTTTTCATATTGCTCCACCAAAATATATGTCGAAGATCGTGATACATTTTGGTACTCCCAGGATGGATTGCAAACGGTGTGTTGTGTGCCTCCATCATTATTCTATGCTTCAAGTCAAAATCGTTAGGAATACAATGTCTGGAGTTGACTCGAAGTATTCCTTTTTCATCGATTCTTGCTTCTGGAATAACACCTTCTTGCACTTTCTTCTTCATACGCATCAGCTCTATATCTGTAGCTTGAGCAGCCTTAACTTTATCGATTAAAGTCGGTTCTACTCGTATATTTGATATCATCATGTGGGTACTTGGAGCCTTCATCTCTATCTCCATCCTTTGCAAGTCATACAAAATGGGCCTTTGTGTTAAAAACATTGCACTCGTACCCGCATATGATCTTCTACTCAATGCGTCAGCTACTACGTTTGCTTTTCCAGGATGATATTGGATGGTATGATCGTAATCTTTCAACAGCTCGAGCCAACGTCGCTGCCGCATGTTGAGTTCCTTTTGGGTGAAGAAATATTTGAGGCTTTTATGATCTGTATAGATCTCCACTTTCTCCCCATACAGGTAGTGTCTCCAGATCTTCAACGCAAAAACGACTGCTGCCAACTCCAAATCATGACTAGGATAATTCCTCTCATATTCTTTGAGTTGTCGTGAGGCATAGGCTATGACTTTCCCATGTTGCATGAGAACACAACCTAACCCTTTGCCTGAAGCATCGCTGTAGATAACAAATCCATCCGAACCAGATGGTATTGTCATAACAGGTGCCGAAATGAGTCTCCTCTTGAGTTCTTGGAAACTCTTCTCGCATTCCTCACTCCATACGAATTTTGTATCTTTCCGAGTCAGCTGAGTTAACGGAGTAGCGATTCGAGAAAATCCTTCCACAAATCTCCGATAATAACCAGCTAAGCCCAGAAAGCTACATATTTCAATTACCGACTTAGATTGCTCTCAACTGTGACTCATATCCCAACCTTGGATAGCACGTCACAATGACACCTATCAGTTTACTATCGTACGAATATGGCGTCCCCTACGGAGAGTCTGGCTTTGGTGCATTCTACAAAGGAAGTCACCAGATAGAGGCTCGGTTATCAACTTCTATAGTTGGGTTTTTAACTCCTGAAGTTCAATAGGAGCCATTCGATATGAGATTTTAGAAGTGAGTTTTGTACCAGATTCAAAGATGATACAAATTTCAATATCACGCGTAGGCCAAGAAATTCTTCAGGAAATATGTCAGGAAACAAACAACAGAAATATCACTCAAATCTGACGTATTTTTGTTCAAGTCCATGACATAGCTAAGAAAGCTTGACATCCGTTTTTCAATAAACGAATGACTTTACGGCTTGATATGAAAGAGTTTGACTTCAATGGTTTGGTTGCATGAATTCAAATAACAGGTTGCTTAGGAATATGAAAACTAACAACCCTACGAAAACAATCAATTTTTGCATGATGAGTAGTTAACCAATCAATTTCTAAAATCACATCAAAAGCAAGTATCTTTAAAGAGATAAGATCAACAGGTAATGTGATAGTGCCAACTTGGATCATGCAAGATTTATAAACAGTGGACCTAACGGAGTTTCAACAGATAAGTCAAAGTCCAATTTCTCCGGAGTCAAGCACAAGCAGGAGAGATAAAAGATAGGTAGAACCGATATCTAGTAAAGTATAAACTTCGCAAGAATTCAAGATTAGCTTACCCGTGGTCACCTCGTTCAGGTTTCTCGCATTTTGGCCAGTCACGACAAACGCCCTTCCAGGAACCGCTGATTTCGACTTATCCGAGACAGCTTTTGGAGTCACCATCCCTGTTGAACTTGGTTTTGCTACAGAACACTCTCGAGCTATATGACCCTCCTTTCCACAGTTATAACATACCTTAAACTGTTGTGGACAGTTTGGGCTGATATGCCGTTCTTTTTCGCACTTATAGCATATGACCGGTGGTCGTTCTCCTCCCCTAGAAACAGTTGATGTTTGTGCTGACGTCTTCACGTTATCATTGTTGTACCTTCTCTTCTTGAAATCTCCTCCCGAATCGCTTCTTCTATTATCACGACCACGATTACCACCAGAGTGGTTACCGCTTTTGTTCGAATGTTTTCCTCCCTGCTGGTTTTCATTGCTTCGATGACTGCCGCCACCGGTATGACCCTGGTTGTGGTCCCTCGGTTGCACATACTCATTATCTCGCTCTAATAATTGAGCCCTGTTCACAACATCTGAATATAAAGAAAATTTATGAGAGATAAGATATTGCCGAATCTCGGGTTTTAGACCTCTCAGAAACATCCTTGTCATTCGTTCCTCATTTTCGACCAAATGAGGTGCAAACCTGGATAACTCTGCAAACTTCGCCTCGTACTGGGACACCATCATGTTGTTTTGTTCCAGTCTGATAAACTCTACCTCCTTCATATGACGAATACTTTCAGGAAAGTACTTGTCATTGAACAGTTTTTGAAATGTTTCTCAGGACATGTTGAGTGCGTCAGGCTGGGTACGCTTCACAGACTCCCACCAATAGTCTGCCTCACCGCGGAATATAAAGGTGGCGAATGGAACCTTCTGTTCCTCTGTGCATCCCAAGACATCAAATATCTTGGTAATCTGCTTGACCCACGTTTCCGCCATGATCGGATCCGGCTTTCCCTTAAATTCTGGTGGTCCCAATTCTTTGAACTGCTTAGCTGTGACAAACCGCGTGTTGTTATCATTTCCACCCGTATTCTGCACACGAGTCTCCCTCGTCTGATTTTGCATGAACTGCAAAAAGCTCCTAAACATTCCATCATTCATCGTTTGCTCGGTAACGTTGTTTACAGGAGGAATATTGCCTTCCTGTTGCACGTTCCCCTGGGTAGTGATCAAAGGTGTCTCCACGGTCTGATTTACTCCATTATTAACGTTCTCAGCTGCCATTTTTAAATACTGCCATAAAACAAGGGTTAATAGTCATGTCATATATTATCCCTATACTCTGACCGACCAAATAAACACCAAATAAACTTAGTCAGGTCATACTAGCGAAGGAATTTCCCGTCTCTCCCCTCCTAGTTCTTGTCTCACATCTCAGCCAGGGATCATATCCCTAAGCTCTGATACCAACTGTGACGCCCCCAAAATAGGTATACAACACCCATTCTGAGTCGCCAAATACATGGTACAGAAAGCAAACTACAACTTCAATAATACAATTGTCGTGCAAAATACGACAACACATACTGTGAGTTTAAATACAAATATTGTCTTCTAGACAATATCCACACTCAAATAAATCCTCATTACAATTATTCAAACACTATTTTACAGAAATAGTGAGGACTGGTAAAATATCTTTCTAGAACCATCACTCCATACCCCGACTAGATCCTGCTATGTTCTCACCTCCTGAGAAGAAAAATGGAACCAAAAAGGAAAAGGGTGAGCTCAACTAGCCCAGTAAAGAATATTATGACTAAGATAATATACAAACAAATTATCGTTAGTCTTCAACAGGGAAAAATCTGATAGAATATAATCGACAACAAGTTTTAGATCAACAACTGCAGCGGAAACAGCAAACCATTAGAAGAGTCAAGTAGAGAAAGAATTCTACTATCTTCTAAGATTTAAAAGTCCATCATCAATATTTTATCCCTGTAACATCAATTAATAATCATCTTTATCCAAATATTCATCTTTGCACTACAGGCCAAAGATATTCATTTGTATCACCTGTCAGTCATGTTCATCTCAACACCTGTTCATCTTTGCACTACAGGCCAAAGATATTCATCAAGTAATCATACATCTTTGCACTACAGGCCAAAGATATTCATTAATATCATCATTTAGGACTGAGGATGATGAAAAATATCTTAAAGAGAACGAATCCAATGAGACAGAAGGACAAATAGTAGGGATTCGTATAACAGTTTATCCAAGATCAATAATACTTCATAATAATCAATTGTGAAGCAGAATTCAAAAATAAAGATCAAAACATGGATACAATCAAAGATAGTAACCATAATAGACATCTTGGACAAAAAGAAAAAATTTTATTTTTCGGTGAATAGTGTCGTATTCGTGAATAGTGCCGTATACGTGAATAGTGCCATATACATGAATAGTAACCCCGACACAAAAAGTTCCAAATTTGATAAAAATTCATATCAATATTTCAACATAATGATATTGAAGAAAATAATATCATTTAAGAAGAAAATAATATCCCTTACGAATATTAAACGAAAATAATATTCATTACGAATATTAAACGAATATAATATTTCTCGCGAATATTGAACGAAATAAAATTTCTTATGAATATTGAACAGAAATAATATTCATACGAAAAATAATATCTCTTCAGAATGTGAAATAAATAATACCCCTTACCTCAAAATATCAGTACTTCTGGTCGGAATACTGGTATAAGGCTGAAAGAAACTTGCTCTGATGAATAGAAACTCTCAAAGTATCTAAATACTCACAAAATACACTCAATAATCTAGAGAGAGAAAGAGAGAAAACTTGTTTCTGGTGTGATTTTCAATTCTAACTTAGCCCTCTATTTATAGGAAAATTTTAGTAGGTTTGACCTGCAACCTGATGGCTTTACCTGCTACTATTCCCACCCACCACATTTGAAATATAATTCAGCACATTTCTTCACCAACCACAAGTGGGGCCCACCAATTCTAGAATTTTCCATCAAAATGATAAACTCCGAAAATTCAACAATTTCTGAACCAGTCATCTCGTAAAATTCATAATAAATCATACGTTCATTTTTAACGGTTCAAAATTTGAGGACATATACTCAACTTATATATGTATAACATATCCAAAAATTACCACGATCCAACGGTCGGATTAAAAATTATAACCCCCGCAAAATATCTCAAAAATCCTGATTTTTAATACCTCTATTCCGACAAAAATACTGATAAAAATCTCAACATTAACTTCTTCATTTTTAACCACAAAAATATATCCCTCATTTATATCCACAAAAATAAATATTTCCTTATCATATGAATCAATAATTAATTATTCACAAATAATATTACATAATCACATTTATGACAACTAGGCCGTTCCCAGGAAAGAGGGGGATTTCCAATAAGGATTTCTCCTTACTGGCGCGCAATTAGATGACCAAACCTCTCCGTAGACAGAACTTTCTAGACATTGCCAATAATGTTATCTAATAATATTATTCAAATAATATGAATTATTGATCTGATAAATGAAAATACTGTGCAGCAACAATTATTGAAACAACAATAATATAAAATATCAACGCAGTAATTATTGAATCAATAAAATAAAATATTGAACAATAACTACTGTAACAATTATTGAGTAGTGCCTTCTTACGTAAGAATCAATAATTGGTGCAATACCGTGTGCTACTATATTTTAACCACCGGGTATTCCAACAGTATTAACGGTAACAACTACGACGTTATTTATAAACAACTTATACTTGTCGTTTTCTTCATCCAATCGCTTTCCGTTATGGGGCCCACACAAGGCTGCGTCGTCGTACGAATATTCCCCTACAGCAAGAATATTCCACGACCAACCGAATATTCACCGACCAAAAATAAATATTTTATAACCACTTACTTATTTTGTAAAATTTGCACATTTCACCCATAACCAAAGTATTATATCAAATTAACCCCTTATTATTCACAATAATATTTAGAGAAAATTTGATTTTATTCATTAATAAGTTGGGGTCTTACAAGATCCGCATAACTCTTTTATCGATCATGTGCCGTTTGCATACATTATCAAATTATTTGGATCTTTTCTGTAGTCATACGTACCAACTCGGGTCCCAACAATGTTGCTTCACCCACCTCATCCCAACATATTGGAGAGCGACACTTTCGTCCATACAATGCTTCAAATGGGGCCACCCCTATAGTTGCCTGATAACTGTTGTTGTAGGAGAATTCTACCAATGATAAATACTTATCCCAATTCCCTTTGAAGTCTTGGACACAGAGTCTTAATAGATCTTCAAGAGTTTGAATAATCCTCTCTGATTGTCCGTCCGTTTGAGGATGGTATGCCGAACTGAATCGTAAATTCG
This sequence comes from Panax notoginseng, assembly GCA_016801055.1. Lineage (NCBI taxonomy): Eukaryota > Viridiplantae > Streptophyta > Magnoliopsida > Apiales > Araliaceae > Panax > Panax notoginseng. Next base: position 194,237,977 of record CM029012.1, read on the forward strand.
TACCCATAGCTTTTTGCAAGCTAACCCAAAATCTTGAAGTGAATCTTGGGTCACGATCCGAAACTATGGATACTGGCATGCCATGCAATCTCACAATCTCATCCACGTACATACGAGCAAGACGTTCAAGGGAATAAGTCTCCCGTATAGGCAAGAAATGAGTAGACTTGGTTAATCTATCAACAATAACCCAAATAGCATTTATGCCTTGAGAAACCGTGGGAAGACCCGTAACAAAATACATGGTAATGTGTTTCCACTTCCATTTCGGAATCTCAAGTGGTTGCAATGGGCCCTTAGACACTTGATGCTCTGCCTTTACACGTTGACAAGTTAAACACCTCGAGATAAACTTTGTAATCTCTCTCTTCATATTGTTCCACCAAAATGTATGTCGAAGATCACGATACATTTTGGTACTTCCAGGATGGATTGCAAATCGTGTATTGTGTGCCTCCATCATGATCTTGTACTTCAAATCAGAATCATTAGGAACACAAAGTCTGGAGTGGACTCGAAGTATTCCTTCTTCATCGATTCTTGCTTCTGGAATAGCACCTTCTTGCACTTTCTTCTTCATACGCATCAGCTCCGGGTCTGTGGCTTGAGCAACTTTAACTTTTTCGATTAAAGTTGGTTTTATACGTATACTTGACATCATTGCATTGGTCCCCGGAGTCTTGAATTCTATCTTCAACTTTTGTAAATCACACCAAATGGGCATTTGTGTTGACAATATCGCACTCGTTCCTGCGTATGATCTTCTACTCAATGCGTCGGCTACCACGTTCGCTTTTCTAGGATGGTATTGAATGGTATGGTCGTAGTCTTTCAACAGCTCGAGCCAACGTCGTTGCCGCATGTTGAGTTCTTTTTGGGTGAAGAAATATTTGAAACTTTTATGGTCTGAATATATCTCCACTTTCTTCCCATATAGATAGTGCCTCCAGATCTTTAGCGCGAAAACGACTGCTGCCAACTCTAAATCATAAGTAAAATAATTCCTCTCATATTCTTTAAGTTGTCGTGAAGCATAGGCTATAACTTTTCCACGTTGCATGAGAACACATCTTAGCCCTTTACCTGAAGTATCGTTGTAGATAACAAATCCATCCTAACCAGATGGTATGGTCAAAACAGGTGCCGAAATGAGTCTCCTCTTAAGCTCTTGGAAACTCTTCTCGCATTCCTCGCTCCATACGAATTTGATATCTTTCCGAGTCAGCTGAGTTAATGGAGTAGCGATTCGAGAAAATCCTTCCATGAATCTCCGATAATAACCAGCTAAGCCTAGAAAGCTACGTACTTCGGTCACCGACTTCAGTTGTTCCCAACTTTGTATTGTTTTAATCTTCGCCGGGTCAACAGATACTCCATATTTTGACACCACGTGCCCAAGGAATGTTACTTCCTTAAGTCAGAACTCGCATTTCTTCAACTTGGCATATAACTTATTTTCACGAAGCCTTTGGAGTACCAGCTTCAAATGGTGCTCATGATCTTCACGACTTTTGGAATATATGAGGATGTCATCAATAAAGACAATAACGAACTGATCCAAATATTCCTTGAATATTCGGTTTATCATATCCATGAAAGCCGCAGGAGCATTAGTCAATCCAAAAGATATGACTAAGAATTCATAATGCCCGTACTGAGTTCTAAAGGCAGTCTTTGGAATATCCTCAGTTCTAATCTTCAGCTGATGATATCTAGAACGAAGATCGATCTTTGAATAGAATTGTGCTCCTTGCAACTGGTCAAACAGGTCATCAATACGAGGTAGCGGATACCTATTCTTGATGGTGACATGGTTCAATTCCCGGTAGTCAATACAAAGTCGCATACTCCCGTCTTTCTTCTTTACAAATAAAACAGGAGCACCCCAAGGAGATGTACTAGGACGAATGAAACCGATGTCCAACAACTCCTGTAGTTGAACCTTTAACTCCTGAAGTTCAATAAGAGCCATTCGATATGGAATTTTAGAAATGGACTTTGTACCAGGTTCAAGATCAATAAAAAATTCAACTTCACGTTCCGGGGGTAGACCGGGAAGTTCTTCAGGAAATACGTCAGGAAAGTCAATAACAATAGGAATATTATTCAAATATGACGTGTCTTTATTCAAATCCATAACATGGGCTAAGAAAGCTTGACATTCGTTTTTTAATAAACGAATAGCTTTATGACTTGATATAACAGTGATTGATTTTAATGGCTTAGTTGCTTGAATTCGCACAACAGGTTGGTTAGGAATATGAAAACTAACAACCTTACGAAAACAATCAATTTTGGCATGATGAGTAGTTAACCAATCAATCCCTAAAATCACGTCAAATGCAAGTATCTTTAAAGAGATAAGGTTAACAGGTAAGGTGATGGTGCCAACTTGGATCAAACAAGATTTATAAACAGTGGATGTGATGAAGTTTCTCCTAACGGAGTTTCAACAGATAAGTCAAAGTCCAATTTCTCAAGTGTCAAGTTTAAACGTTGAGCACAACAAGTAGAGATAAATGAATGGGTAGCACCGGTATCTAGTAAGGTATAAACTTCACAAGAATTTATGATTAGCTTACCCGTGATCACCTCGTTTGGGTTTCTCGCTGTAACGACCCCAAAACAGGTCCATTCCATCCAACCCATTTTGAGTCGCCAAATACATGGTACAGATAACAACTACAACTTTATTACAACAATTGTCGTGCAAAATACAACAACACATATGCTATGAGTTTGGGTACAAATATATACCAACTGTGACTCATGTCCCAACCTTGGATAGCACGTCACAATGACACCTTACATAAAGGTATAGTCAAAAACTGTTTTAAAAATTAGAATCTTTGGAAAGTGCTCAAGGAAACCCTCATACATGGGAGGCCATGCTTCTAGGTTATGATAGACATCATATGGCCACAGAATTATCCTTGGTTGACCCAATAGACCCCAAAGAAAAATGAGAAGATTACTATCATATTCTTCCCAATGGCGAGTCTTCTCTTGACATATCATTATCTCCACTGTCTCTAATTGAGAATTATACTTCAACCAAACTCCAAGATCATATATGTAGTGCTTGTAGATATACTCAACAAGTGGATGTGCACAACCATGTCTTATGATGACACGAGGTTGTGTGTCGTTAGACATCTTATATGATAGTGGCAAAACACCCTTCCAACGTTGGGTTCGCTTCACCCTAGATGATTCACCAAATATAACTACTAAATGATGACCACCGTTCTATTCTCTTGTTACCCCCGCCCGACCCAGCTACACTCTTATTACCTGAAAGGAATTGTGAAACAGAAGGGTGAGCACAACTAGCCCAGTAAAGAATATCATGACTAAAGATAATTAAATTATCAATAGCATTCATCAGTAATAAATCAGAGATTTAGAACATATGGTAGATGATAAAACTTTTCAACCATAGTTGCAGCGGAACGAGCAATCTATTAGAAGAGTCAAATAGACTATAAAGTCTATTATCTTCTCCACGTTAAAAGTCCACCAACAATGTTTTATCCCTGTAACATCAATCAATAGTTCCTTTCCACAATCATATGAATAATTCATAATCATAATTGTGATTCTAAATTTCGCATTCAAGACGAAGATAATTTTCATCACCTGTCTTTACCTGAAACATTAAAGATTATGGTTATACCAAATCACAGTTCCTGTTCATAATCATACTAATAAATTCATCTTTGCATCACGGGCCAAAGATATCCATCAACAGTTCATCTTTACACTACATGCCAAAGATATTCAACAACAAGTCATCTTTGTACTACGGGCCAAAGATATTCATCAACAACTCATCTTTGCACTACATGCCAAAGATATTCCTCAATAATTCATATTTGCACTACAGGCCAAATATATTATTATCTCAAAGAAATATATAATCATTTCAGAATTTATATAACCAATAATTATAACCATGTTGATCATTTCACCTTTGCACTTAAGCTAAAGATATTCAATTATAAATTCAATGGTCATGATCATACCAGTCACAATTCAACTTTTCACTACTGGACAAAGAGAACCCTAGTCATGATCATACCAATAATCTACCCATCTTTACACTCAAGTCAAAGAGAAATATCATCATTAGGGTTATAAAAATATTATATATGATAAAAAAATAATATGATCAACATATAGTTTTAATCTCAAGAGTAATATTCATAAATCAACTATAATTTGGTTAGAAAAAGAAACCAATTTTGTCATGAATAGTAACTCGTGAATAGTAACCCATGAATAGTAACTCGTGAATAGTAACTCATGAATAGTAACTCGTGAATAGTAACTCATGAATAATAACTCATGAATAGTAACTCGTGAATAGTAACTCATGAATAGTAACTCATGAATAGTAACTCATGAATAGTAACCCCGACATGAAAAGTTCTAAATTTGATAAAAATTTCCAACCAATATTTCGGCATAATGATATTGAAGAAATAATATCATTTTCGAATAAAATAACATCCATTACCATCCCTTACTATCCATTACCTCAAAAGAGCAGTACTCCTGACTGGAATAACGCTGAACGAATTTGCACCGTATATCAACACTCAAGATATCAAAAAAACTCACAAGAATACACTCGATAATATAGAGAGAGAAATAGAGAGAAAACTTCAGTTTCTGGTGTGATTTTCAATTCTAACCTAAGCACCCTATTTATAGAAAAATGCTTAGAACACCAAAGCAGAAAATTTAATAAATTAATAATATAATTTTATTAATTTCCTTAGCACACCACATCAGCTGAATTCCACCATTAACATGTGCCACTCAAATGTCAAAAACGTTTTTCTTAATAAAAATAATTAAAACTTCTAAAAATCAATTATTTCGGAACTTCGGAACTTAAATAATTCATAATAAATAGTCCTTTGATCAGAAAATTCGAATCTCGCGAGTTTTTATAGAAAATTCAATTCTCTACAACTTTGCAGAAGAAAGTTTTTTCAAATTCCAAACAGAAATTGACCGAAATCCACAAACGGGTGATTTTACAGTCTATAATAAATTTTCGGTCAAGAATTGTGTCCACCAACACACAAAATATGTGTTAATCGTTTAATGCCACAAAAATATTCTTCCTCCTCATATACTCATATATCTCACATTCATTGTAAAAATACCACCATCAATATATTATTAAAATAATATATTTAAATGAATTATTTTATCAGAAAAAGATAAAATATTAATTTTCAACAATTGTCACATTAAAAATTTTCTCCATCTATATCCACATAAAATCACTATTTTTCTCATCATATAAATCAATAATTAATTATTCACAAATAATATTACAGAATCACATTACTGACAGCTAGGCAGTTCCCAGGAAAGAGGGGGCTTTCCAATAAGGATCTCTCCTTACTGGCGCGCAATTAGATGACCAAACCTCTCCTTAGACAGAACTTTCTAGGCATTGCCAATAATGTTATCTAATAATATTATTCAGGTAATATGAATTATTGTTCCGATAATAGAAAATACTGTGTAGTGACAATTATTAAAACAACAGTAATATAAAATATCAACGCATCAATTATTGAATCAATAAAATACAATATTGAACAGTAATTACTGTAACAATTATTGAGTAATGCCTTCTTACGTAAAAATCAATAATTGGTGCAATTCCGTGTGCTACTGTGCAACAATGCGTATTACTGTGTTTTAACCACCGGGTATTCCAACAGTGTTAACGGTAACAACTACGCCGTTATTTATAAACAACTCATTTTTTGTCATTTTCTTCATCCAATCGCTTTCCGTTATGGGCCCACACAAGACTGCGCCGTCGTACGAATATTCTCCGACAGTAAGAATATTCCACGACCAAGCGAATATTCCCCGACAATAATGAATATTTATAACCACTTGTGTATTTCGAAAAAAAAATTATATATCACCCTTAACTTTAACATTTATCAATTTAACCATTTACTAAATAATAATTATAAGAAAAATTGAATACTTTTATTTCATAAAATTCGGGGTCTTACAATCTCCCCTCCTTATGAAATTTCGTCCTCGAAATTTACGTACCTAGTATTTCAAAGAGTTGAGAATACCTTACTTTCATTTCAGATTCCATCTTTCCTGTCATCATAATTTTTTCATTGCTCATCTCCTGTATTTCAGATATCATTCTAGAATACAGCTTCAAAACAAAGGTTAATTGAACAAATTAACATATCACATAATATCCCGATATTATGACTGACCAACAAATAAGCTTAGGTAGGACACACTAGCGAAGGATTTACTCGTCTCTCTCCTCCTAGTCCTATTCCCCGATCTCCGCCAGAGATCATATCCCTAAGCTCTGATACCAAATGTAACGACCCCAAAACAGGTCCATTCCATCCAACCTATTTTGAGTCGCCAAATACATGGTACAGATAACAACTACAACTTTATTACAACAATTATCGTGCAAAATACAACAACACATATGCTATGAGTTTGGGTACAAATATATACCAACTGTGACTCATGTCCCAACCTTGGATAGCACGTCACAATGACACCTTACATAAAGGTATAGTCAAAAACTGTTTTAAAAATTAGAATCTTTGGAAAGTGCTCAAGGAAACCCTCATACATGGGAGGCCATGCTTCTAGGTTATGATAGACATCATATGGCCACAGAATTATCCTTGGTTGACCCAATAGACCCCAAAGAAAAATGAGAAGATTACTATCATATTCTTCCCAATGGCGAGTCTTCTCTTGACATATCATTATCTCCACTGTCTCTAATTGAGAATTATACTTCAACCAAACTCCAAGATCATATATGTAGTGCTTGTAGATATACTCAACAAGTGGATGTGCACAACCATGTCTTATGATGACACGAGGTTGTGTGTCGTTAGACATCTTATATGATAGTGGCAAAACACCCTTCCAACGTTGGGTTCGCTTCACCCTAGATGATTCACCAAATATAACTACTAAATGATGACCACCGTTCTATTCTCTTGTTACCCCCGCCCGACCCAGCTACACTCTTATTACCTGAAAGGAATTGTGAAACAGAAGGGTGAGCACAACTAGCCCAGTAAAGAATATCATGACTAAAGATAATTAAATTATCAATAGCATTCATCAGTAATAAATCAGAGATTTAGAACATATGGTAGATGATAAAACTTTTCAACCATAGTTGCAGCGGAACGAGCAATCTATTAGAAGAGTCAAATAGACTATAAAGTCTATTATCTTCTCCACGTTAAAAGTCCACCAACAATGTTTTATCCCTGTAACATCAATCAATAGTTCCTTTCCACAATCATATGAATAATTCATAATCATAATTGTGATTCTAAATTTCGCATCCAAGACGAAGATAATTTTCATCACCTGTCTTTACCTGAAACATTAAAGATTATGGTTATACCAAATCACAGTTCCTGTTCATAATCATACTAATAAATTCATCTTTGCATCACGGGCCAAAGATATTCATCAACAGTTCATCTTTACACTACATGCCAAAGATATTCAACAACAAGTCATCTTTGTACTACGGGCCAAAGATATTCATCAACAACTCATCTTTGCACTACATGCCAAAGATATTCCTCAATAGTTCATATTTGCACTACAGGCCAAATATATTATTATCTCAAAGAAATATATAATCATTTCAGAATTTATATAACCAATAATTATAACCATGTTGATCATTTCACCTTTGCACTTAAGCTAAAGATATTCAATTATAAATTCAATGGTCATGATCATACCAGTCACAATTCAACTTTTCACTACTGGACAAAGAGAACCCTAGTCATGATCATACCAATAATCTACCCATCTTTACACTCAAGTCAAAGAGAAATATCATCATTAGGGTTATAAAAATGTTATATATGATAAAAAAATAATATGATCAACATATAGTTTTAATCTCAAGAGTAATATTCATAAATCAACTATAATTTGGTTAGAAAAAGAAACCAATTTTGTCATGAATAGTAACTCGTGAATAGTAACCCATGAATAGTAACTCGTGAATAGTAACTCATGAATAGTAACTCGTGAATAGTAACTCATGAATAATAACTCATGAATAGTAACTCGTGAATAGTAACTCATGAATAGTAACTCATGAATAGTAACTCATGAATAGTAACCCCGACATGAAAAGTTCTAAATTTGATAAAAATTTCCAACCAATATTTCGGCATAATGATATTGAAGAAATAATATCATTTTCGAATAAAATAACATCCATTACCATCCCTTACTATCCATTACCTCAAAAGAGCAGTACTCCTGACTGGAATAACGCTGAACGAATTTGCACCGTATATCAACACTCAAGATATCAAAAAACTCACAAGAATACACTCGATAATATAGAGAGAGAAATAGAGAGAAAACTTCAGTTTCTGGTGTGATTTTCAATTCTAACCTAAGCACCCTATTTATAGAAAAATGCTTAGAACACCAAAGCAGAAAATTTAATAAATTAATAATATAATTTTATTAATTTCCTTAGCACACCACATCAGCTGAATTCCACCATTAACATGTGCCACTCAAATGTCAAAAACGTTTTTCTTAATAAAAATAATTAAAACTTCTAAAAATCAATTATTTCGGAACTTCGGAACTTAAATAATTCATAATAAATAGTCCTTTGATCAGAAAATTCGAATCTCGCGAGTTTTTATAGAAAATTCAATTCTCTACAACTTTGCAGAAGAAAGTTTTTTCAAATTCCAAACAGAAATTGACCGAAATCCACAAACGGGTGATTTTACAGTCTATAATAAATTTTCGGTCAAGAATTGTGTCCACCAACACACAAAATATGTGTTAATCGTTTAATGCCACAAAAATATTCTTCCTCCTCATATACTCATATATCTCACATTCATTGTAAAAATACCACCATCAATATATTATTAAAATAATATATTTAAATGAATTATTTTATCAGAAAAAGATAAAATATTAATTTTCAACAATTGTCACATTAAAAATTTTCTCCATCTATATCCACATAAAATCACTATTTTTCTCATCATATAAATCAATAATTAATTATTCACAAATAATATTACAGAATCACATTACTGACAGCTAGGCAGTTCCCAGGAAAGAGGGGGCTTTCCAATAAGGATCTCTCCTTACTGGCGCGCAATTAGATGACCAAACCTCTCCTTAGACAGAACTTTCTAGGCATTGCCAATAATGTTATCTAATAATATTATTCAGGTAATATGAATTATTGTTCCGATAATAGAAAATACTGTGTAGTGACAATTATTAAAACAACAGTAATATAAAATATCAACGCATCAATTATTGAATCAATAAAATACAATATTGAACAGTAATTACTGTAACAATTATTGAGTAATGCCTTCTTACGTAAAAATCAATAATTGGTGCAATTCCGTGTGCTACTGTGCAACAATGCGTATTACTGTGTTTTAACCACCGGGTATTCCAACAGTGTTAACGGTAACAACTACGCCGTTATTTATAAACAACTCATTTTTTGTCATTTTCTTCATCCAATCGCTTTCCGTTATGGGCCCACACAAGACTGCGCCGTCGTACGAATATTCTCCGACAGTAAGAATATTCCACGACCAAGCGAATATTCCCCGACAATAATGAATATTTATAACCACTTGTGTATTTCGAAAAAAAATTTATATATCACCCTTAACTTTAACATTTATCAATTTAACCATTTACTAAATAATAATTATAAGAAAAATTGAATACTTTTATTTCATAAAATTCGGGGTCTTACAATCTCCCCTCCTTATGAAATTTCGTCCTCGAAATTTACGTACCTAGTATTTCAAAGAGTTGAGAATACCTTACTTTCATTTCAGATTCCATCTTTCCTGTCATCATAATTTTTTCATTGCTCATCTCCTGTATTTCAGATATCATTCTAGAATACAGCTTCAAAACAAAGGTTAATTGAACAAATTAACATATCACATAATATCCCGATATTATGACTGACCAACAAATAAGCTTAGGTAGGACACACTAGCGAAGGATTTACTCGTCTCTCTCCTCCTAGTCCTATTCCCCGATCTCCGCCAGAGATCATATCCCTAAGCTCTGATACCAAATGTAACGACCCCAAAACAGGTCCATTCCATCCAACCTATTTTGAGTCGCCAAATACATGGTACAGATAACAACTACAACTTTATTACAACAATTATCGTGCAAAATACAACAACACATATGCTATGAGTTTGGGTACAAATATATACCAACTGTGACTCATGTCCCAACCTTGGATAGCACGTCACAATGACACCTTACATAAAGGTATAGTCAAAAACTGTTTTAAAAATTAGAATCTTTGGAAAGTGCTCAAGGAAACCCTCATACATGGGAGGCCATGCTTCTAGGTTATGATAGACATCATATGGCCACAGAATTATCCTTGGTTGACCCAATAGACCCCAAAGAAAAATGAGAAGATTACTATCATATTCTTCCCAATGGCGAGTCTTCTCTTGACATATCATTATCTCCACTGTCTCTAATTGAGAATTATACTTCAACCAAACTCCAAGATCATATATGTAGTGCTTGTAGATATACTCAACAAGTGGATGTGCACAACCATGTCTTATGATGACACGAGGTTGTGTGTCGTTAGACATCTTATATGATAGTGGCAAAACACCCTTCCAACGTTGGGTTCGCTTCACCCTAGATGATTCACCAAATATAACTACTAAATGATGACCACCGTTCTATTCTCTTGTTACCCCCGCCCGACCCAGCTACACTCTTATTACCTGAAAGGAATTGTGAAACAGAAGGGTGAGCACAACTAGCCCAGTAAAGAATATCATGACTAAAGATAATTAAATTATCAATAGCATTCATCAGTAATAAATCAGAGATTTAGAACATATGGTAGATGATAAAACTTTTCAACCATAGTTGCAGCGGAACGAGCAATCTATTAGAAGAGTCAAATAGACTATAAAGTCTATTATCTTCTCCACGTTAAAAGTCCACCAACAATGTTTTATCCCTGTAACATCAATCAATAGTTCCTTTCCACAATCATATGAATAATTCATAATCATAATTGTGATTCTAAATTTCGCATCCAAGACGAAGATAATTTTCATCACCTGTCTTTACCTGAAACATTAAAGATTATGGTTATACCAAATCACAGTTCCTGTTCATAATCATACTAATAAATTCATCTTTGCATCACGGGCCAAAGATATTCATCAACAGTTCATCTTTACACTACATGCCAAAGATATTCAACAACAAGTCATCTTTGTACTACGGGCCAAAGATATTCATCAACAACTCATCTTTGCACTACATGCCAAAGATATTCCTCAATAGTTCATATTTGCACTACAGGCCAAATATATTATTATCTCAAAGAAATATATAATCATTTCAGAATTTATATAACCAATAATTATAACCATGTTGATCATTTCACCTTTGCACTTAAGCTAAAGATATTCAATTATAAATTCAATGGTCATGATCATACCAGTCACAATTCAACTTTTCACTACTGGACAAAGAGAACCCTAGTCATGATCATACCAATAATCTACCCATCTTTACACTCAAGTCAAAGAGAAATATCATCATTAGGGTTATAAAAATGTTATATATGATAAAAAAATAATATGATCAACATATAGTTTTAATCTCAAGAGTAATATTCATAAATCAACTATAATTTGGTTAGAAAAAGAAACCAATTTTGTCATGAATAGTAACTCGTGAATAGTAACCCATGAATAGTAACTCGTGAATAGTAACTCATGAATAGTAACTCGTGAATAGTAACTCATGAATAATAACTCATGAATAGTAACTCGTGAATAGTAACTCATGAATAGTAACTCATGAATAGTAACTCATGAATAGTAACCCCGACATGAAAAGTTCTAAATTTGATAAAAATTTCCAACCAATATTTCGGCATAATGATATTGAAGAAATAATATCATTTTCGAATAAAATAACATCCATTACCATCCCTTACTATCCATTACCTCAAAAGAGCAGTACTCCTGACTGGAATAACGCTGAACGAATTTGCACCGTATATCAACACTCAAGATATCAAAAAAACTCACAAGAATACACTCGATAATATAGAGAGAGAAATAGAGAGAAAACTTCAGTTTCTGGTGTGATTTTCAATTCTAACCTAAGCACCCTATTTATAGAAAAATGCTTAGAACACCAAAGCAGAAAATTTAATAAATTAATAATATAATTTTATTAATTTCCTTAGCACACCACATCAGCTGAATTCCACCATTAACATGTGCCACTCAAATGTCAAAAACGTTTTTCTTAATAAAAATAATTAAAACTTCTAAAAATCAATTATTTCGGAACTTCGGAACTTAAATAATTCATAATAAATAGTCCTTTGATCAGAAAATTCGAATCTCGCGAGTTTTTATAGAAAATTCAATTCTCTACAACTTTGCAGAAGAAAGTTTTTTCAAATTCCAAACAGAAATTGACCGAAATCCACAAACGGGTGATTTTACAGTCTATAATAAATTTTCGGTCAAGAATTGTGTCCACCAACACACAAAATATGTGTTAATCGTTTAATGCCACAAAAATATTCTTCCTCCTCATATACTCATATATCTCACATTCATTGTAAAAATACCACCATCAATATATTATTAAAATAATATATTTAAATGAATTATTTTATCAGAAAAAGATAAAATATTAATTTTCAACAATTGTCACATTAAAAATTTTCTCCATCTATATCCACATAAAATCACTATTTTTCTCATCATATAAATCAATAATTAATTATTCACAAATAATATTACAGAATCACATTACTGACAGCTAGGCAGTTCCCAGGAAAGAGGGGGCTTTCCAATAAGGATCTCTCCTTACTGGCGCGCAATTAGATGACCAAACCTCTCCTTAGACAGAACTTTCTAGGCATTGCCAATAATGTTATCTAATAATATTATTCAGGTAATATGAATTATTGTTCCGATAATAGAAAATACTGTGTAGTGACAATTATTAAAACAACAGTAATATAAAATATCAACGCATCAATTATTGAATCAATAAAATACAATATTGAACAGTAATTACTGTAACAATTATTGAGTAATGCCTTCTTACGTAAAAATCAATAATTGGTGCAATTCCGTGTGCTACTGTGCAACAATGCGTATTACTGTGTTTTAACCACCGGGTATTCCAACAGTGTTAACGGTAACAACTACGCCGTTATTTATAAACAACTCATTTTTTGTCATTTTCTTCATCCAATCGCTTTCCGTTATGGGCCCACACAAGACTGCGCCGTCGTACGAATATTCTCCGACAGTAAGAATATTCCACGACCAAGCGAATATTCCCCGACAATAATGAATATTTATAACCACTTGTGTATTTCGAAAAAAAATTTATATATCACCCTTAACTTTAACATTTATCAATTTAACCATTTACTAAATAATAATTATAAGAAAAATTGAATACTTTTATTTCATAAAATTCGGGGTCTTACAATCTCCCCTCCTTATGAAATTTCGTCCTCGAAATTTACGTACCTAGTATTTCAAAGAGTTGAGAATACCTTACTTTCATTTCAGATTCCATCTTTCCTGTCATCATAATTTTTTCATTGCTCATCTCCTGTATTTCAGATATCATTCTAGAATACAGCTTCAAAACAAAGGTTAATTGAACAAATTAACATATCACATAATATCCCGATATTATGACTGACCAACAAATAAGCTTAGGTAGGACACACTAGCGAAGGATTTACTCGTCTCTCTCCTCCTAGTCCTATTCCCCGATCTCCGCCAGAGATCATATCCCTAAGCTCTGATACCAAATGTAACGACCCCAAAACAGGTCCATTCCATCCAACCTATTTTGAGTCGCCAAATACATGGTACAGATAACAACTACAACTTTATTACAACAATTATCGTGCAAAATACAACAACACATATGCTATGAGTTTGGGTACAAATATATACCAACTGTGACTCATGTCCCAACCTTGGATAGCACGTCACAATGACACCTTACATAAAGGTATAGTCAAAAACTGTTTTAAAAATTAGAATCTTTGGAAAGTGCTCAAGGAAACCCTCATACATGGGAGGCCATGCTTCTAGGTTATGATAGACATCATATGGCCACAGAATTATCCTTGGTTGACCCAATAGACCCCAAAGAAAAATGAGAAGATTACTATCATATTCTTCCCAATGGCGAGTCTTCTCTTGACATATCATTATCTCCACTGTCTCTAATTGAGAATTATACTTCAACCAAACTCCAAGATCATATATGTAGTGCTTGTAGATATACTCAACAAGTGGATGTGCACAACCATGTCTTATGATGACACGAGGTTGTGTGTCGTTAGACATCTTATATGATAGTGGCAAAACACCCTTCCAACGTTGGGTTCGCTTCACCCTAGATGATTCACCAAATATAACTACTAAATGATGACCACCGTTCTATTCTCTTGTTACCCCCGCCCGACCCAGCTACACTCTTATTACCTGAAAGGAATTGTGAAACAGAAGGGTGAGCACAACTAGCCCAGTAAAGAATATCATGACTAAAGATAATTAAATTATCAATAGCATTCATCAGTAATAAATCAGAGATTTAGAACATATGGTAGATGATAAAACTTTTCAACCATAGTTGCAGCGGAACGAGCAATCTATTAGAAGAGTCAAATAGACTATAAAGTCTATTATCTTCTCCACGTTAAAAGTCCACCAACAATGTTTTATCCCTGTAACATCAATCAATAGTTCCTTTCCACAATCATATGAATAATTCATAATCATAATTGTGATTCTAAATTTCGCATCCAAGACGAAGATAATTTTCATCACCTGTCTTTACCTGAAACATTAAAGATTATGGTTATACCAAATCACAGTTCCTGTTCATAATCATACTAATAAATTCATCTTTGCATCACGGGCCAAAGATATTCATCAACAGTTCATCTTTACACTACATGCCAAAGATATTCAACAACAAGTCATCTTTGTACTACGGGCCAAAGATATTCATCAACAACTCATCTTTGCACTACATGCCAAAGATATTCCTCAATAGTTCATATTTGCACTACAGGCCAAATATATTATTATCTCAAAGAAATATATAATCATTTCAGAATTTATATAACCAATAATTATAACCATGTTGATCATTTCACCTTTGCACTTAAGCTAAAGATATTCAATTATAAATTCAATGGTCATGATCATACCAGTCACAATTCAACTTTTCACTACTGGACAAAGAGAACCCTAGTCATGATCATACCAATAATCTACCCATCTTTACACTCAAGTCAAAGAGAAATATCATCATTAGGGTTATAAAAATGTTATATATGATAAAAAAATAATATGATCAACATATAGTTTTAATCTCAAGAGTAATATTCATAAATCAACTATAATTTGGTTAGAAAAAGAAACCAATTTTGTCATGAATAGTAACTCGTGAATAGTAACCCATGAATAGTAACTCGTGAATAGTAACTCGTGAATAGTAACTCATGAATAGTAACTCGTGAATAGTAACTCATGAATAATAACTCATGAATAGTAACTCGTGAATAGTAACTCATGAATAGTAACTCATGAATAGTAACCCCGACATGAAAAGTTCTAAATTTGATAAAAATTTCCAACCAATATTTCGGCATAATGATATTGAAGAAATAATATCATTTTCGAATAAAATAACATCCATTACCATCCCTTACTATCCATTACCTCAAAAGAGCAGTACTCCTGACTGGAATAACGCTGAACGAATTTGCACCGTATATCAACACTCAAGATATCAAAAAAACTCACAAGAATACACTCGATAATATAGAGAGAGAAATAGAGAGAAAACTTCAGTTTCTGGTGTGATTTTCAATTCTAACCTAAGCACCCTATTTATAGAAAAATGCTTAAAACACCAAAGCAGAAAATTTAATAAATTAATAATATAATTTTCTTAATTTCCTTAGCACACCACATCAGCTGAATTCCACCATTAACATGTGCCACTCAAATGTCAAAAATGTTTTTCTTAATAAAAATAATTAAAACTTCTAAAAATTAATTATTTCGGAACTTCGGAACTTCAATAATTCATAATAAATAGTCCTTTGATCAGAAAATTCGAATCACGCGAGTTTTTATAGGAAATTCAATTCTCTACAATTTTGCAGAAGAAAGTTTTTCTATATTCCAAACAGAAATTGACCGAAATCCACAAACGGGCGATTTTACAGTCTATAATAAATTCTCGATCAAGAATTGTGTCCACCAACACACAAAATATGTGTTAATCATTTAATGCCACAAAAATATTCTTCCTCCTCATATACTCATATATCCCACATTCATTATAAAAATACCACCATCAATATATTATTAAAATAATATATTTAAATGAATTATTTTATCAGAAAAAGATAAAATATTAATTTTCAACAATTTTCACATTAAAAATTTTCTCCATCTATATCCACATAAAATCACTATTTTTCTCATCATATAAATCAATAATTAATTATTCACAAATAATATTACAGAATCACATTACTGACAGCTAGGCAGTTCCCAGGAAAGAGGGGGCTTTCCAATAAGGATCTCTCCTTACTGGCGCGCAATTAGATGACCAAACCTCTCCTTAGACAGAACTTTCTAGGCATTGCCAATAATGTTATCTAATAATATTATTCAGATAATATGAATTATTGTTCCGATAATAGAAAATACTGTGTAGTGACAATTATTAAAACAACAGTAATACAAAATATCAATGCAGCAATTATTGAATCAATAAAATACAATATTGAACAGTAATTACTGTAACAATTATTGAGTAATGCCTTCTTACGTAAAAATCAATAATTGGTGCAATTTCGTGTGCTACTGTGCAGCAATGCGTATTACTGTGTTTTAAATACCGGGTATTCCAACAGTGTTAACGGTAACAACTACGCCGTTATTTATAAACAACTCATTTTTTTGTCATTTTTTTCATCCAATCGCTTTCCGTTATGGGGCCCACACAAGACTGCGCCGTCGTACGAATATTCTCCGACAGTAAGAATATTCCACGACCAAGCGAATATTCCCCGACAATAATGAATATTTTATAACCACTTGTGTATTTCGAAAAAAATTTTATATATCACCCTTAACTTTAACATTTATCAATTTAACCATTTACTAAATAGTAATTATAAGAAAAATTGAATACTTTTATTTCATAAAATTTGGGGTCTTACACTCGCATTTTGACCAGTCACGACAAACGCTCTTCCAAGAACCGTTGACTTTGACTTTTCTGGGATAACCTTTTGAGTCACCATCCCCGTTGGACTTGGTTTTTCTATAGTACAATTTCGAGCGATATGTCATTCCTTTCCACAATTATAATAAACCTTAAACTGTTTTGGACAGTTTGGGCAGATATGTCCTTCTTTTCCGCACTTATAGCATATGACTGGTGGTCGTTCTCCTCCCTTGGAACTAGTTGCTGCTGGTGCTGTCGTCTTCGTATTGTCATTGATGAATCTCCTCTTTTTAAAATCTCCTCCCGACTCGCTTTTTCTATTCTCATGGCCATGATTACCACCAGAGTGGTTGCCACTCTTGTCCGTATTTTTCTTTCTCCGCTGGTTACCGTTGTTCTGATGACTGCTGTCACCGGTATGATCCTGGTTGTGGTCCCTCGGTTGAACGTACTCGTTATCTCGCTCTAATAATTGAGCCATGTTGACAACATCTGAATAGAGAGAAAAATTATTTGAAATGAGATATTGACGAATGTCGGGCTTCAAACCTTTCAGAAATATCCGCGTCATACGTCCCTCATTCTCCACCAAATGAGGTGCAAACCTGGATAATTCTGTAAACTTTGCCTCGTACTGGGACACCGTCATGTTATTCTGGTCCAGTCTAATAAACTCTACCTCCTTCATATGACGAATACTTTCAGGAAAGTACATGTCATTGAACAGTTTTTGAAACGTTTCCCAAGACATGCTAAGTGCGGCTAGATGGGTACGCTTCACAGATTCCCACCAGTAATCTATCTCATTACTGAACATAAAGGTGGCGAATGGAACCTTCTGTTCCTCCGTACATCCCAAGACATCGAATATCTTGGTAATTTATTTGACACACGTTTTCGCCTTAATCGGATCCGGCTTTCCCCAGAATTTTGGTGGTCCCAACTCCTTGAACTACTTGGTTGTGACAAACCGTGGATTGCTATCATTTCCTCCTGTATTTTGAACACGAGTCTCCCTCGTCTGATTTTGCATGAACTGCAAAAAGCTTCTAAACATCCCATCGTTCATCATCTGCTCAGTGGTGTCGTTCACAGGAGGAACATTGTCAGCCTGTTGCAC
This sequence comes from Panax notoginseng, assembly GCA_016801055.1. NCBI lineage: Eukaryota > Viridiplantae > Streptophyta > Magnoliopsida > Apiales > Araliaceae > Panax > Panax notoginseng. The sequence goes on from CM029012.1 coordinate 194,256,491, forward strand.
GTTCTCCTCGTTGGTCAGTACAGGCGTCTCCACGGTTTCATTTACTCCACTGTTAACATTTTCAGTTGCCATTCTTAAATACTGCCATAAAACAAGGGTTAATTAAACAAATTAACAAATCACATAATACCCCTATATTATGACCGACTAACAAATAAGCTTAGGTATGACACACTAGCGAAGGATTTACTCGTCTCTCCCCTCCTAGTTCTATTTCCCGATCTCCGACATAGCTCATATCTCTAAGCTCTGATACCAACTGTGACGCCACCAAAATAGGTATACAACACCCATTCTGAGTCGTCAAAATACATGGTACAGAAACAACTACAACTTTATTAATACAACATAAAAACTGTGAGTTTAAATACAAATATTGTCATCTAAACAATATTCACACCCAAATAAGTCCTCATTACAATTATTGATACATTATTTTACAAAATTAGTGAGGACTACTAAAACAACTTCTAGAACCATCTTCCATACCCCGACTAGTACTCGCTACATTCTAGCCTCCTGAGAAGAAAAATAGAATAAAAAGAAAAAAGGTGAGCTTAACTAGCCCAGTAAAGAATATTATGACTAAGATAATATAGAACAAATTATCGTTAGTGTTCAACAGGGAAAAATCTAATAGAATATAATAGACAATAAGTTTCAGATCAATATTCGCAGCGGAAATAATAATTCATTAAAAGAGTTAAGTAGAGAATGAAATCTACTATCTTCTATATATGAATTTAAAAGTTTATCGTCAATATTTTATCCCTGTAACATCAATCAATATATATCTGAAATAAAATATTCATCTTTGCACTATAGGCCAAAGATATTCATTAGTTGGTCATGTTCATCTAAATACCTATTCATCTTTGCACTACGGGCCAAAGATATTCATCAGAAATATAATTAGGGCCAAAGATATCCTATAAAAGCCTACTTTGCATAAATATTTTTTGAATATTAATTATTAGGGAGTTCTTATTGATATTTTTGTTAAAGTGAATATTTTTGAGTGTTCGAAAAATATTTTGTACAAATACCTCTATTTAGTAATAACCTTTCAGTTAGAATACAAATAGTTTGGTCCCAAGTCTATTCCTAAATAGAGGTTTTACTATATATATATATATATATATATATATATATATATATATATATATATATATATATATATATAACACAGATCAGGTCCGGACTCCCGGACCTGATCAAAAACGGACCCTAAATTTTATTTTATTTTTTGTTTTTTTTTAATAACTAATTTTTTTTTTAATATTTTATGGAAGAGAAATTTTTCCATAATACAATGTTTTGAGCGTATTTTGAATACCTATACTAAAAAATAGAGGTACAGTCTGCACAGACTGTACCACCATATTTTGTAATACGTACCCAAATCACACCCAAAACACTGTATTATGAAAAAAATTCAATTCCATAATTTTTTATTTATTTATTTTTAGTTGTTTTAAAAAAAACAAAAAAAAATCCGAATTTTGGTTCGATCCGATCCGGACTCTCTCTCTCTCTCTCTCTCTCTCTCTCTCTCTCTCTCTCTATATATATATATATATATATATATATATATATATATATATATATATATATGCGAGGTGTGGATTGGTGGAAGCAAGAAGGATTAATTTTACTGAGACATGTAGTATTAGTTTCTTTTGCATCCAAAGAAACTTTCAAGTATTAGTCTTCACAATTTGTTGGCGTTGTTAGTGAGTAAATCACTCCATACCATAATATAAGGTTTTAGATAATTTTATATTTTTTAAATTATTTAACGTTTTATATAATTTAAAAAAATTAATTATAATTTTTATAAAATTATCTATCAAAATATGAGATAAATATATGATAAAAAATATTAAAAATAATTAATATTATATAATTATTTTTTTAATTCTTATGCACAACTTTAAAATAAATAAAATTTAGTATATTATTGCAAGATTCATCAGTATGTTGACAATTTAAGGTTTCAACCATTATGGAGTAATAAGACAGATAGACAGTCTGACAAGTGCACGTATTGTTACCAATTTGACTAACAACTAGTGATCGTCGAGTGCCCATTTATGTGTCTCTTCACCAAACTAGTCTTCCAACTGGTGGGGCTGGGGGGGGGGGGGGGGGGGGGGGGAGGAGGAGGGGGGTTCACATGGATATTTAATCGACTGTTATGAGAAATTAACATTCCTTTAGTTTTTCTATATAAAGAGCATTCAAAGCTATATCCTCTTTGTTTATATTTATTTATTTTCTTTTTCGATCTCTTAAAATATCAGCCTTTTATTTTTATTTATATTAAAATACATTTAATTACTATTATATATTTTGAAACATAAAAAAACCTTAAACGACAAATAATTTTGGGCCACTGCATAAAAGTTTAATTAGAGATCCAAATTCGAACAAAGTGACTATATTTTGAGGGATCAGTATCAAATGGATGGAGCATAAAATTTGTCTCTTCTTCTTTTTTTTTGGAATATAATTTTCATAGCTGAAATACTTTGTGAGAATAAATAATTATATATAACGAAAAATCAAAGATTTTAAATTCAGAATAATCCATTAAACAATTTTATCATGATAAATAATAATTAAGCAATGGGTTACTCCAATTCAAATTTCTTGATTTCTCCAAAATTTACTTTATATGTTGAGTTATCATCAAGCCAACCAGACAACTAAAGCCAAAATTGATATGCATCTTTTTTATTTTAGTTAATGGAGCATTTGATATTGTAAATAATTTAAAAATTATAATCTAAAGTCAACATATTTAAATTTTACATTGTAATATAAATTTTAAAATCTCACAAATTAATTAAAATCAAAATTAAATAAAACTTTTTTTATGAGACGTACGAGATAATTATTAGGAACAATTACATTTTCTAATACATTTTTAAAAATAATTACATTAATAGTGCACTCATAAAATATTTAGAAATTAGTGCATATGCAATATTTTATTTACAAAATTAGTGCATTCTTATCCCTTTAATTTAGTTGAGTGTTTTAATAGATTGCAATTCAGCACTTTCTCTCTCTTCCTTTCTATCCCCATCCGTCGAACTCCTTTCCATAACCATCCATAATTGGCAGCAAAGTTTTCCAGAACTTTATCTTCCAAAACATTAAATGCTTTAATATTTCTCTCTCTTCTCAACAAACAGATATCAAAATAGCTAGAAATTGTGAAGTGACTTCTTGGCCTTTTCACCATTTGTCTTGCTATTTCGCAATCTCTCAGCCTCTAATGCTAAAACCTTGATTAGATCTTGAAAAAGTCCCAAAAAAATCATCCCTTTGATCCAAGAAACTTTATTTTTTTAGGAGAGAGAAATGCAATACCCATCAATTTATTCACAGATCAACCCTCAATTCCCTGGACAAGAAAACTTGAAATGCCCAAGATGTGACTCATCAAATACCAAATTTTGTTACTACAACAATTACAATCTATCTTAGCCGCGACATTTTTGTAAGAACTGTAAAAGGTATTGGACGAAAGGAGGAACCCTTTGCAACATTCAAACTTATCAAAAAAATGCAGCGCGTCCCTTGGCCTTGCGATCGTGAAGTGACTTCTTATCCTTGTTGGGGCGGAGCTTGTCTTTTTTTATTATTTCATAATGTTGGTAGCCAAACCTTCAAACAAAGGTAGTCAATTTAGTTTTATTGGATTACCAATTAATTAGTGAACTCTTATCCCTTTAATATCAAACTCTTTTAACCTTTATACATCAGCTTCTGAGTTCTGAGGCTTATTTGCAAAAAGCAAGCGGGTTTTGAAAAAAGTTTGATATTTTCAGTCGGCTAAAAGACAGGCTTTGTTTGATAATTTTTTCAAAATGCAGTTGGTAGCCAAACATTCATACCAAGGTAACCAATTCAGTGTTATTAGATTACCAATTTATTTTGAATGTGATGCAATTGGTAGCCAAACTTTCAAGCAGTTGGTTGCCAAACTTTTTATACCAAGGTAACCAAACCTTTATACCAAGGTAACCAATCTACCTCTACACCTGCAGTATGAATTGGTTACCTTGGTCTGAAAGTTTGGCGACTAACTGCTTGAAGGTTTGACTACCAACTGCATCACATTCAAAATAAATTGGTAACTTAATAAAACTGAATTGGTTATCTTGGTATGAAGGTTTGGCTACCCACTGTTTGAATGTTTGGTTAGCCTCACCCAAATCTACCCAATCAAATTCCTTCCTTTTATTTTCCCTTCCAAACCTTTTCACAAATTTCTTATCTCCCCTCCATATCCCATACCTTAAACTTTTCAAACACTACTACTTCACTCCCAATCTCTATCACAAACTCTTAAACAACAAAACACAATTTATCCCTTTATCTCATGGCCACTAACTCCCTCCAATATCTCCACCACCACACCTCCCTCCCACAGCGGCGCCACCCAACAGACTGCCATCCCACTACCCTCTCCTCGAACTCTCTCTTCCTTAAACTCAACAACCCCACTATTTCTCTTTCCTCAAATCCCGGCCCTTCCCCTTCACCTCATTATCTCTCTCCTCCACCACCTCCACCACTCCCTCCACCTCCCAACCCACCACCACCTTCGACCTCTTGCAAACCCACCTCGCCGCCCAAAACTTCTGGCAAGCCGATGAAGAAACCCGCCGCCTTCTCATTGCCCTCGCCGGCGACGCCACCGTCAAGCGCGGCTACATCTTCTCCTCTAAGGTCCAATTCATCACCGAATCCGACCTCAAAACAATAGACGAGCATTGGAAACAACATATCAACAACAAATTCGGGTACAGTGTCCAGAAAAAAATATGGAACAAAGTGAACAGTGGAGTAGTTTTCTCCTTAAATTAAGGGTTTTCTATTTTTGTTGGGTTGGATAATATGACGTGTATTGCACTATTCTTTATATTATTATATATTATTGCACTGTTATTATAATTATTTGATTGATGCACTATTCTTGTAATTATTTATTATTTGTTGTATATTATTGTAAAGAAGCTTAATTATTATGTTAATTATGGTTCTTGGCCAATGGGCCGTGTAATTAGACCTGGCAAACGGGCCGAAAGCCCGCGGGCCGGCCCGGCCCGCTCGCCAAAACCCGGGCTTTGGGCCTCTGTTTTTAAGCCCATGAAAACCCGGGCCTTTTTGGCCCGACCCGTGGTGGCCCTGCCTGTGACGACCCCAAAATAGGTCCATTCCATCCAACCTATTCTGAGTCGCCAAATACATGGTATAGAAAAAAACTGTAACTTTATTACAACAATTGTCGTGCAAAATACAACAACACATATGCTATAAGTTTGGATACAAATATATACCAAATGTGACTCATGTTCCAACCGTGGACATCACCTCACAATGACTGTAACGACCCCAAAATAGGTTCATTCCACCCAACCCATTCTGAGTCGTCAAATACATGGTACAGAAAACAACTACAACTTTATTACAACAACTGTCGTGCAAAATACAACAACACATATGCTGTGAGTTTGGATACAAATATATACCAAATGTGACATTGGACACCATCATGTATCAGCACCTCACAAAGGTACCTTACATAAAGGTACAGTCAAAAACTGTTTTAGAAATTAGAATCTTTGGGAAGTGCTCAAGGAAACCTTCGTACATGGGAGGCCACGCATCTAGGTTATGATAGATATCATATGGCCACAGAATTATCCTTGGTTGACCCAATAGACCCCAAAGAAAAACGAGAAAATTACTATCATATTCTTCCCAATGGTGAGTCTTCTCTTGACTTATCATTATCTCCACTGTCTCTAATTGAGAATTATACTTTAAACAAACACCAAGATTATATAGGTAGTGTTCGTATATATACTCAGCAAGTGGATGAGCACATCCCTGTCTTATTATGACACGAGGTTGTATGTCGTTAGACATCTTGTATGATAGTGGCAAACCACCCTTCCAACGTTGGGTACACCTTACCCTATTGGATTCACCAAATATAACAACTAAATGAACTTTTCTATACTGCTTCGGGAGAACATCCACAGCTAGAGACCACTGTTCTATTTCCCCGTTACCCTCGCTCGACCCAGCTACACTCTTATTACCTGAAAGGAATTGTGAAGCAAAAGGGTGAGCACAACTAGCCCAGTAAAGAATATCATGACTAAAGATAATTAAATTATCAATAGCCTTCATCAATAATAAATCAGAGATTTAGAACATATGGTAAATGATAAAAATTTCAACCATAGTTGCAGCGGAACGAGCAATCCATTAGAAGAGTCAAATAGACTATAAAGTCTATTATCTTCACCATGTTAAAAATCCATCAACAATGTTTTATCCCTGTAACATCAATCAACAGTTCCTTTCCACAATCATATGAATAACTCATAATCATAATTGTGATTCTAAATTTTTCTTCGCACCCAGGACGAAGAATATTTTCATCACATGTCTTTACCTGAAACATCAAAGATCATGGTTATACCAAATCACAGTTCCTGTTCATAATCATACTAATAAATCCATCTTTGCACTACGACCAAAGATATTCAACAACAGTTTATCTTTGCACTATGGGCCAAAGATATTCATTAACAGACCATCTTTGCACTACAGGCCAAAGATATTCATCTACAATTCATCTTTGCACTACAGGCCAAAGATATTCTCAACCGTTCATCTTTGCACTACTGGCCAAAGATATTCAACAACAGGTCATCTTTGCACTACAGGCCAAAGATATTCATCAACAATTCATCTTTGCACTACAGGCCAAAGATATTCTCAACAATTCATATTTGCACTACATGCCAAATATATTAATATCTCAAAGAATATATAATCATTTAAGAATTTATATAAACAATAATTATAACCATGTTGATCAATTCACCTTTGCACTTAAGCTTAAGATATTCAATTATAAATTCAATGGTCATGATCATACCAGTCACAATTCAACTTTGCACTACAGGCCAAAGAGAACCCTAGTCATGATCATACCAATAATCTACCCATCTTTACACTCCAGTGAAAGAGAATTTCAACATCAGGGTTATAAAAATGTTATATATGATGATAAAAATAATATGATCAACATATAGTTTTAATCTCAAGAGTAATATTCGTAACTCATGAATAGTAACCCCGACACAAAAGATAGAAATTCTACAATAAAATTCATACCAATATTTCGGTATAATGATATTGAAAGAATAACATTACTTAAATTTATAAACAATTTATTTTAATTGTTTACACTTTACTAATTAATGCATTTAATCATCATAAAATGCCAACTCTTACAATTTCATCATCAATAACCAAAACCCTCATCAAAAATCTGCATATACCTCATATAGGATTCTCAAGCCATAAAATCCTATTTTCCAATTTTCTTTCTTCACAAAACATATTTAATTCATTTACTCATAACTAGACCATTTTCATGAAAAATACCAAATCAGTTCCAAAAATATTTCTTTTCTGGGATTTAGCATAATATAGTCCCATAGTGAACATATATTTTTCTCAGAATTTTTAAAACCCATTTACTATTTTTCATATGGCCAAAACCACCGAATATTTAGACATTTATCAAAAATTATACTTTTGTCCAAAAATTCTGAAATTTACAGAGTATACTTCTATCATACATATGTACTCCCAATAAAAATTTCATCAATTTTGGAGTTAACCACAAGGAATTATAAGCGGTTACTTTTAAAATAGTCTTTTCTCATAAAATTCATAACTCTCAATCTATACCTCCAAAAATCACCATTTTTGGACACAATCAAGAAAACTCATCAAAATATCATTTCAAATTTTTCCAGAATTTTTGTAAGATCAGAAAAATTACGAAACTGAAAATCATAACAACCCTTAAAATCCCTTAATATCCCTTACTATCCCTTACCTCAAAAGAGCAGCACTTCTGACTGGAATGCAAAGCCGAAGGAAACTTGCACTGAATAGCAACTCTCAAAGTATCTAAATACTCACAAAATATGCTTCATAATATAGAGAGAGAAAGAGAGAAAGCTTATGTTTCTGGTGTGATTTTCAATTCTAACTTAGCCCTCTATTTATAGGAAAATTTTGGTAGGTTTGACCTGCAACCTGATGGCTTTACCTGCTACTATTCCCACCCACCACATTTGAAATATAATTCAGCACATTTCTTCACCAACCACAAGTGGGGCCCACCAATTCTAGAATTTTCCACCAAAATGATAAACTCCGAAAATTCAACAATTTCTGAACCAGTCATCTCGTAAAATTCATAATAAATCATACGTTCATTTTTAACGGTTCAAAATTTGTGGGCATATACTCAACTTATATATGTATAACATATCCAAAAATTACCACGATCCAACGGTCGGATTAAAAATTATAACCCCCGCAAAATATCTCAAAAACCCTGATTTTTAATACCTCCATTCCGACAAAAATACGGATAAAAATCTCAACATTAACTCCTTCATTTTTAACCACAAAAATATATCCCTCATTTATATCCACATAAAATAAATATTTCCTTATCATATGAATCAATAATTAATTATTCACAAATAATATTACAGAATCACATTTATGACAACCAGGCCGTTCCCAGGAAAGAGGGGGCTTTCCAATAAGGATTTTTCCTTACTGGCGCGCAATTAGATGACCAAACCTCTCCTTAGACAGAACTTTCTAGACATTGCCAATAATGTTATCTAATAATATTATTCAAATAATATGAATTATTGATCTGATAAAGGAAAATACTGTGCAGCAACAATTATTGAAACAACAATAATATAAAATATCAACGCAGCAATTATTGAATCAATAAAATAAAATATTGAACAGTAATTACTGTAACAATTATTGAGTAGTGCCTTCTTACGTAAGAATCAATAATTTCAAAAATACTATGCAATACCGTGTGCTACTGTGCAATAACGCGTATTACTGTATTTTAACCACCGGGTATTCCAACAGTGTTAACGGTAACAACTACGCCGTTATTTGTAAAAACTCAAATTTGTCGTTTTCTTCACCCGACAGTTATTCGTTATGGGGCCCACAAATAGCTGCGCCGTCGTACGAATATTCCCCGACAGAAAGAATATTCCACGACCAAACGAATATTCCCCGACAACAATAATTATTTTATAACCACTTGTTTATTTTGAACAATTTTCACATTTCACCCATAACTTTAAACTTTTATCAATTTAACCATTTACTGAATAGTAATTATAAGAAAAATTGAATACTTTTATTTCATAAAATTCGGGGTCTTACAATCTCCCCTCCTTATGAAATTTCGTCCCCGAAATTTACGTACCTGGTATTTCAAAGAGTTGAGAATACCTTGCTTTCATTTTAGATTCCATCTTCCCTATCATCATGATTTCTCCATTGCTCATCTCCTGTATTTCAGATATCATTCTAGAATACAGCTTCAAAATAAGGGTTAATTTAACAAATTAACATATCACATAATATCCCGATATTATGACTGACCAACAAATAAGCTTAGGTAGGACACACTAGCGAAGGATTTACTCATCTCTCCCCTCCTAGTTATATTCCCCGATCTCCGCCAGAGATCATATCCCTAAGCTCTGATACCACCTGTAACTCTCATGGTGCTTCAACCACAGCACCTCACAGTGGTACCTATCAGTTTGCCACCGCAGAACGGCGTCCCCTACGGAGAGTCTGGCTTCGGTGCATCCCCCATCAACAGAAAGTCATCAGCGAGAGGCTCGGGGCTCTTTACTTATAGCTCTGATACCACCTGTAACGACCCCAAAATAGGTTCATTCCACCCAACCCATTCTGAGTCGTCAAATACATGGTACAGAAAACAACTACAACTTTATTACAACAATTGTCGTGCAAAATACAACAACACATATGCTGTGAGTTTGGATACAAATATATACCAAATGTGACATTGGACACCATCATGTACAGCACCTCACAAAGGTACCTTACATAAAGGTATAGTCAAAAACTGTTTTAGAAATTAGAATCTTTGGGAAGTGCTCAAGGAAACCTTCGTACATGGGAGGCCACGCGTCTAGGTTATGATAGATATCATATGGCCACAGAATTATCCTTGGTTGACCCAATAGACCCCAAAGAAAAACGAGAAGATTACTATCATATTCTTCCCAATGGTGAGTCTTCTCTTGACTTATCATTATCTCCACTGTCTCTAATTGAGAATTATACTTCAAACAAACACCAAGATTATATAGGTAGTGTTCGTATATATACTCAGCAAGTGGATGAGCACATCCCTGTCTTATGATGACACGAGGTTGTATGTCGTTAGACATCTTGTATGATAGTGGCAAACCACCCTTCCAACGTTGGGTACACCTTACCCTATTGGATTCACCAAATATAACTACTAAATGAACTTTTCTATACTGCTTCGGGAGAACATCCACAGCTAGAGACCACTGTTCTATTTCCCCGTTACCCTCGCTCGACCCAGCTACACTCTTATTACCTGAAAGGAATTGTGAAGCAAAAGGGTGAGCACAACTAGCTCAGTAAAGAATATCATGACTAAAGATAATTAAATTATCAATAGCCTTCATCAATAATAAATCAGAGATTTAGAACATATGGTAAATGATAAAAATTTCAACCATAGTTGCAGCGGAACGAGCAATCCATTAGAAGAGTCAAATAGACTATAAAGTCTATTATCTTCTCCATGTTAAAAATCCATCAACAATGTTTTATCCCTGTAACATCAATCAACAGTTCCTTTCCACAATCATATGAATAACTCATAATCATAATTGTGATTCTAAATTTTTCTTCGCACCCAGGACGAAGAATATTTTCATCACATGTCTTTACCTGAAACATCAAAGATCATGGTTATACCAAATCACAGTTCCTGTTCATAATCATACTAATAAATCCATCTTTGCACTACGGCCAAAGATATTCAACAACAGTTTATCTTTGCACTACGGGCCAAAGATATTCATCAACAGACCATCTTTGCACTACAGGCCAAAGATATTCATCTACAATTCATCTTTGCACTACAGGCCAAAGATATTCCTCAACCGTTCATCTTTGCACTACTGGCCAAAGATATTCAACAACAGTCATCTTTGCACTACGGGCCAAAGATATTCATCAACAATTCATCTTTGCACTACAGGCCAAAGATATTCCTCAACAATTCATATTTGCACTACATGCCAAATATATTAATATCTCAAAGAATATATAATCATTTCAGAATTTATATAAACAATAATTATAACCATGTTGATCAATTCACCTTTGCACTTAAGCTTAAGATATTCAATTATAAATTCAATGGTCATGATCATACCAGTCACAATTCAACTTTGCACTACAGGCCAAAGAGAACCCTAGTCATGATCATACCAATAATCTACCCATCTTTACACTCCAGTGAAAGAGAATTTCAACATCAGGGTTATAAAAATGTTATATATGATGATAAAAATAATATGATCAACATATAGTTTTAATCTCAAGAGTAATATTCGTAACTCATGAATAGTAACCCCGACACAAAAGATAGAAATTCTACAATAAAATTCATACCAATATTTCGGTATAATGATATTGAAAGAATAACATTACTTAAATTTATAAACAATTTATTTTAATTGTTTACACTTTACTAATTAATGCATTTAATCATCATAAAATGCCAACTCTTACAATTTCATCATCAATAACCAAAACCCTCATCAAAAATCTGCATATACCTCATATAGGATTCTCAAGCCATAAAATCCTATTTTCCAATTTTCTTTCTTCACAAAACATATTTAATTCATTTACTCATAACTAGACCATTTTCATGAAAAATACCAAATCAGTTCCAAAAATATTTCTTTTCTGGGATTTAGCATAATATAGTCCCATAGTGAACATATATTTTTCTCAGAATTTTTAAAAGTCATTTACTATTTTTCATATGGCCAAAATAGCCGAATATTTAGACATTTATCAAAAATTATACTTTTGTCCAAAAATTCTGAAATTTACAGAGTATACTTCTATCATATACATGTACTCCCAATAAAAATTTCATCAATTTTGGAGTTAACCACAAGGAATTATAAGCGGTTACTTTTAAAATAGTCTTTTCTCATAAAATTCATAACTCTCAATCTATACATCCAAAAATCACCATTTTTGGACACAATCAAGAAAACTCATCAAAATATCATTTCAAATTTTTCCAGAATTTTTGAAGATCAGAAAAATTACGAAACTGAAAATCATAACAACCCTTAAAATCCCTTAATATCCCTTACTATCCCTTACCTCAAAAGAGCAGTACTTCTGACTGGAATGCAAAGCCGAAGGAAACTTGCACTGAATAGCAACTCTCAAAGTATCTAAATACTCACAAAATATGCTTCATAATATAGAGAGAGAAAGAGAGAAAGCTTATGTTTCTGGTGTGATTTTCAATTCTAACTTAGCCCTCTATTTATAGGAAAATTTTGGTAGGTTTGACCTGCAACCTGATGGCTTTACCTGCTACTATTCCCACCCACCACATTTGAAATATAATTCAGCACATTTCTTCACCAACCACAAGTGGGGCCCACCAATTCTAGAATTTTCCACCAAAATGATAAACTCCGAAAATTCAACAATTTCTGAACCAGTCATCTCGTAAAATTCATAATAAATCATACGTTCATTTTTAACGGTTCAAAATTTGTGGGCATATACTCAACTTATATATGTATAACATATCCAAAAATTACCACGATCCAACGGTCGGATTAAAAATTATAACCCCCGCAAAATATCTCAAAAACCCTGATTTTTAATACCTCCATTCCGACAAAAATACGGATAAAAATCTCAACATTAACTCCTTCATTTTTAACCACAAAAATATATCCCTCATTTATATCCACATAAAATAAATATTTCCTTATCATATGAATCAATAATTAATTATTCACAAATAATATTACAGAATCACATTTATGACAACCAGGCCGTTCCCAGGAAAGAGGGGGCTTTCCAATAAGGATTTTTCCTTACTGACGCGCAATTAGATGACCAAACCTCTCCTTAGACAGAACTTTCTAGACATTGCCAATAATGTTATCTAATAATATTATTCAAATAATATGAATTATTGATCTGATAATGGAAAATACTGTGCAGCAACAATTATTGAAACAACAATAATATAAAATATCAACGCAACAATTATTGAATCAATAAAATAAAATATTGAACAGTAATTACTGTAACAATTATTGAGTAGTGCCTTCTTACGTAAGAATAATAATTTCAAAAATACTATGCAATACCGTGTGCTACTGTGCAATAACGCGTATTACTGTATTTTAACCACCGGGTATTCCAACAGTGTTAACGGTAACAACTACGCCGTTATTTGTAAAAACTCAAATTTGTCGTTTTCCTTCACCCGACAGTTATTCGTTATGGGGCCCACAAATAGCTGCGCCGTCGTACGAATATTATATTAACGAATATTGTAATAACCACTATTTTGTATCAATTTAACCAACAATACTTTTACTACTTGCTAACGTGTAACGTGTTTTCAACCAACCGGGGACACAATTCTATGGTTGGGATCAAGACGCGTTTGCGGGGGAATAGAACAGTGTCAGGTCGAATATTCCCCGCCCTAATTGTTTGACAAAAGCCAACCATAACTTTATTTTAATCTCACTATTTAATGAATAGTTATTATTAAGGTGAATTTAACCTGAATAGTAATTATAAGAAAAATTGAATACTTTTATTCATAAAATTCGGGGTCTTACAATGACACCTTACATAAAGGTATAGTCAAAAACTGTTTTAGAAATTATAATCTTTGGGTAGTGCTCAAGGAAACCCTTGTACATGGGAGGCCACGCGTCTAGGTTATGATAGATATCATATGGCCACAGAATTATCCTTGGTTGACCCAATAGACCCCAAAGAAAAACGAGAAGATTACTATCATATTCTTCCCAATGGTGAGTCTTCTATTGACTTATCATTATCTCCACTGTCTCTAATTGAGAATTATACTTCAAACAAACACCAAGATTATATAGGTAGTGCCCATAGATATACTCAGCAAGTGGATGAGCACAACCCTGTCTTATGATGACACGAGGTTGTATGTCATTAGACATCTTGTATGATAGTGACAAAACACCCTTCCAACGTTGGGTTCGCCTCACCCTATTTTTTTCACCAAATATAACTACTAAATGATGACCACCGTTCTATTCCCTTGTTACCCCCGCTCGACCCAGCTACACTCTTATTACCTGAAAGGAATTGTGAAGCAAAAGGGTGAGCACAACTAGCCCAGTAAAGAATATCATGACTAAAGATAAATAAATTATCAATAGCCTTCATCAGTAATAAATCAGAGATTTAGAACATATGGTAGATGATACAAATTTCAACCATAGTTGCAGCGGAACGAGCAATCCATTAGAAGAGTCAAATAGACTATAAAGTCTATTATCTTCTCCATGTTAAAAATTCACCAACAATGTTTTATCCCTGTAATATCAATCAACAGTTCCTTTCCACAATCATATGAATAACTCATAATCATAATTGTGATTCTAAATTTCTCTTCGCACCCAGGACGAAGAATATTTTCATCACCTGTCTTTACCTGAAACATCAAAGATCATGGTTATACCAAATCACAGTTCCTGTTCATAATCATACTAATAAATCCATCTTTGCACTACGACCAAAGATATTCAACAACAGTTCATCTTTGCACTACAGACCAAAGATATTCATCAACAGGCCATCTTTGCACTACATGCCAAAGATATTCATCAACAATTCATATTTGCACTACAGGCCAAATATATTCATATCTCAAAGAAATATATAATCATTTCAGAATTTATATAAACAATAATTATAACCATGTTGATCAATTCACCTTTGCACTTAAGCTTAAGATACTCAATTATAAATTTAATGGTCATGATCATACCAGTCACAATTCAACTTTGCACTACAGGCCAAAGAGAACCCTAGTCATGATCATACCAATAATCTACCCATCTTTACACTCCAGTGAAAGAGAATTTCAACATCAGGGTTATAAAAATGTTATATATGATGATAAAAATAATATGATCAACATATAGTTTTAATCTCAAGAGTAATATTCGTAACTCATGAATAGTAAATCGTGAATAGTAACTCATGAATAGTAACCCCGACACAAAAGATAGAAATTCTACAATAAAATCCATACTAATATTTCAGTATAATGATATTGAAAGAATAACATTACTTAAATTTATAAATAATTTATTTTAATTGTTTACACTTTACTAATTGATGCATTTAATCATCATAAAATGCCAACTCTTACAATTTCATCATCAATAACCAAAACCCTCATCAAAAATCTGCATATACCTCATATAGGATTCTCAAGCCATAAAATCTTATTTTCCAATTTTCTTTCTTCACAAAACATATTTAATTCATTTACTCATAACTAGACCATTTTCATGAAAAATACTAAATCAGTTCCAAAAATATTTCTTTTCTGGGATTTAGCATAATATAGTCTCATAGTGAACATATATTTTTCTCAGAATTTTTAAAAGTCATTTACTATTTTTCATATGGCCAAAATAGCCGAATATTTAGACATTTATCAAAAATTGTACTTTTGTCTAAAAATTCTGAAATTTACAGAGTATACTTCTATCATATACATGTACTCCCAATAAAAATTTCATCAATTTTAGAGTTAACCACAAGGAATTATAAGCTGTTACTTTTAAAATAGTCTTTTCTCATAAAATTCATAACTCTCAATCTATACATCCAAAAATCACCATTTTTGAACACAATCAAGAAAACTCATCAAAATATCATTTTAAATTTTTCCAGAATTTTTGAAAATCAGAAAAATTACGAAACTGAAAATCATAACAACCCTTAAAATTCCTTAATATCCTTACAATCCTTACAATCCCTTACAATCCCTTACCTCAAAAGAGCAATACTTCTGACTGGATATCGGATATGATGCTGAAGGAAACTTGCACTAATGAATAGCAACTCACCAAGTATCTAAAAACTCACAAAATATACTTCATAATATAGAGAGAGAAAGAGAGAAAGCTTATGTTTCTGGTGTGATTTTCAATTCTAACTTAGCCCTCTATTTATAGGAAAATTTTGGTAGGTTTGACCTGCAACCTGATGACTTTACCTGCTACTATTCCCACCCACCACATTTGAAATATAATTCAGCACATTTCTTCACCAACCACAAGTGGGGCCCACCAATTCTAAAATTTTCCACCAAAATGATAAACTCTGAAAATTCAACAATTTCTGAACCAGTCATCTCGTAAAATTCATAATAAATTATACGTTCATTTTTAACGGTTCAAAATTTGTGGGCATATACTCAACTTATATATGTATAACATATCCAAAAATTACCACGATCCAACGGTCGGATTAAAAATTATAACCCCCACAAAATATCTCAAAAACCCTGATTTTTAATACCTCCATTCCGACAAAAATACGGATAAAAATCTCAACATTAACTCCTTCATTTTTTAACCACAAAAATATATCCCTCATTTATATCCACATAAAATAAATATTTTCTTATCATATGAATCAATAATTAATTATTCACAAATAATATTACAGAATCACATTTATGACAACCAGGCCGTTCCCAGGAAAGAGGGGGCTTTCCAATAAGGATTTCTCCTTACTGGCGCGCAATTAGATGACCAAACCTCTCCTTAGACAGAACTTTCTAGACATTGCCAATAATGCTATCTAATAATACTATTCAAATAATATGAATTATTGATCTGATAATGGGAAATACTGTGCAGCAACAATTATTGAACAACAATAATACAAAATTTCAACGTAGCAATTATTGAATCAATAAAATAAAATATTGAACAGTAATTACTGTAACAATTATTGAGTAGTGTCTTCTTACGTAAGAATCAATAATTTCAAAAATACTATGCAATACCGTGTGCTACTGTGCAATAACGCGTATTACTGTATTTTAACCATCGGGTATTCCAACAGTGTTAACGGTAACAACTACGCCGTTATTTGTTAAACTCAAATTTGTCGTTTTCTTCACCCGACAGTTATTCTGTTATGGGGCCCACAAATGGCTGCGCCGTCGTACGAATATTCCCCGACAGAAAGAATATTCCACGACCAAACGAATATTCCCCGACAACAATGATTATTTTATAACCACTTGCTTATTTTGAAAAAAAAATTATATTTCACTCATATCTTTAAATTTTTATCAATTTAACCATTTACTAAATAGTAATTATAAGAAAAATTGAATACTTTTATTTCATAAAATTCGGGGTCTTACACTGCCCGCGGGCGCCCGGCCCGCCCGCCAACCATTAATTTTTTTTTTTAAATAAATGTTAAGGTGTGAGGCTTGAACACAAGACTTGTAAGTAAATAAATAAGAGTTCAAACCAACTGAGCTACAACAACTATTTGTTTTTAATGTAATCTTCAATATATTTTAACTATAATTGAAAATTATAATTAAGATATGTAGTTAATGTAATTTAAACAACAAATTCAAATTACAGTAGCAAATGCAAACAAGGAAAGAATGACATTACACACAAGATAATATGAGTTTGGTCATTACAGCAAAAGCTTCAACCTTGATATTATCTAATTCATATAATTCCTAACAAGTAACAATGTACAAAACTACAAATTAAACACTTACTGCAAAAGATCATTCTCAATAAGTACAATCTCTACTCTCTGAGCAGCACTCAGTAACATAAATCCAAATTATCATCATAAATAATGTAGGTAATTAATTAATAATACTATTACAATTTTAATTAATTGAGATATGTAATTAATTAATCGTGTTTGTTTGTATTATTGCTTATTATTAATTATTTTATTATTTTTAATATTTATTATTATTATTTTTTGTGTAACAAAGAGTTTGCAAAAAAAGAATAAAAAAAATTAATAGCCGAAGCCCGCAGGCCGGCTCGGCCCGTCCGCCACGGGCTGACCATTTTCAGCCCACCAAAACCCGGGCCTTTTTAGCCCGGCCCGGCCCGAATGTTTGCCAAATCTGCGTGTAATACTATAAAATGTGGAAGAAATATGGGCTAGGCTTTTTCTGTTGAACTAGTGGGTTTAAGTTGGAGTCGTTAAACATAGTTGGATGTGGACTATGGATGAGTGGCGGTATTATTATTATTTTAGTCATTATTTTGACAATAATCTCTGTTGCAAATTTAACCCACTCCAAGAACTTCCTCTCTCAGAACCCAAAACCTACTGAGACCATTTTATGATTTTTATTTGGTTTAATCTTTAGATCAATCTCTCTAATGCAATTGGATCTGTAAATGTTTATGAAATCAATCCATAACTGGTATCCAACAGGCCCACAGCCCATAACTATGTCGCTCAAATACCTACACAAAAGATAATTGGCCCAGTAAGATAAAATTAGGCCTAACCCTACCATCACCACCCCGTACAGATTACTTGAACTCTTTTAAGTTGGACTGGACTGCGTGTGTCCCAAATTAACAAAAGCCATGGTTTGCATTGCAAGTGGACATAGTATAGATCCGATTCCAATTCACGGTAACTTGCTGGACCACCTAAAATGTATGAAAGTGTACATTATGAACTTATTGCTACAAATTCACTCATAATTAAATCCAGAATTTATAGCACCAAATATAAAAAGAGCAGAATTTAAACATAAATTTCTAAGTTTCGAACTCTTATTTGAGATATTTAAAAGTCTAAAATAAAATGAATTCTATTTTGTTTTAAATAATATAATTATAAATTATCAAAAATATATTTTTAAGTGTAATATTATGACAAATTATAAACAAAAAAAAGTGTACACAAACACTATAAAAATAGCGGTAATGATATATATTGCGAATGTTTTATGTTGAATTTTGATTGTCAGTTACGTGAATAAATATTAACGGTTATATTTTTTTAGAGATGTGTAATAACTGATATCCTCTTATAATTTCAACCAAATTATTGATAAGTTTTGCAATTTTAAATCAGCGTAAATTTATCACAATACATATCATGACTCTATAATACATAGCAAGACTTTTAAAAAAAGTAAGAAAAATAAGAAACGTGATTTACAATTTGATGTTTTACACATTTTTCATTAGTATGTAAGACATTGATCGTCGAGAGGATGTTTAAGATCACTTGTAAGCAGACAAATTTGTTTATAATCAGTTTAAAGAAGTAAAATGTACTAGTAGGTAATTTAATTTTCAACTTGCTTGTAATCACTTTATATTGAAATTAATAAAAAAACTCTAGTTTGGAGTTTCTGATTATGTTAAGTCTAATAATCAGGTTTGACCACATATATTATTGATATATACTTGCTTATTTTAATAATTTCCAATCATTATGCCGATTTTTACTACTCAAAACATTTATTTTTAGCAAGTTACACTTCAAACACTTGATTAGCAAAAAAATTTTATACCAAACACTTTTTACTTTTTATTAATGTAAGTGTTTTTATTTACCAAGTACAAACTAATTTTCTAAAATTGATTATAAACAAAATCAGTAATAAGAATAAATAAATAATCATATTTTTAAGCAATCCAAAATATACACTCTTTATGCTAAAAGATTTATTGTATAATTTGTACACATTATATTATTTTAAAATTGATAAAAGACTTGAATACTCCTTATACATGGTCTAAAGTTTTTAAGATTGTTGAGGTTTGCACGTATTTATGTGCACCCATAAATATTTTATGCTAAACAAAATAAAATGCATTCTCCCATATTTAATCTGATCAAAATACATCTTAAAATTCTTTTTAGCTCAACAAAATTCGTTCTGCTAATCAAAATAGACCCTCACATTTGAACAGTTAAAACATTCAAATTTTTGTTTTATTTTTAAGTGTATTTAAATATATTTTAAATATTGAGGTGTAAACATCAACTACTTTATAAACTTTAGGGTTAAAACTGTATTTTAGTCTTGATAAAAATGAGTAACAGAGGTTCAGCCAAAAACAAACGACAAAATCAAATGAAGAGAGATTTTTCATTGTTGGGTATGTGGGAATAATAGGCATATGGATCTTCTCCGCAACGCCTACTCAACTGCTTCAGACGAAGACGATGATAAATCCGGCCATGTTGAGAGACCCGCACTGCCTCCTTCTAAACGACCCAAACCCGGAAACCCATCCACGAGCTTCAAATCTTTTCCCGTTACTCGCCCTAACTACGCCCCCAATCACCCAAACGAGACTCCGCTACCCGGGAGGTACATATCCAAGCGAGAGCGAGCTGTCTTGGCTTCGCCTCCTCCAACTGATCCGAATGCCCTTCTTATAATCAGTTCACCAGGTTCATTACACTGTATTTTTCAACCTTTTTGCGAAATCGGCTATTTTGTTTAGTTGCTGTGGAAAATATTTGAAGACAAAGTTTCAGTACAATATATTGCTTTAAAAAATGTCAGTAAGAATTTTTTTTCCCTACTGATTCTGAATTAGCCGCTCTAAAAGCATATTAACCCTACATTTTCTTTTGAACCAAGCATGGTATGGTATAAATTATTGTTAACTATTCAGCATTGCTTAATTATAATTGACTAGTCTTCCTGGCGCACACTATGTTTGTTTGTTGGTACCAGCCCTTGAACCCTTGACCAAGGGTTTGATGCTTTGGTGTAGTTACCAAGACTACAAAGGCACACACTATGTGTTACTAAAAAAAGTAGATATTTGAATAAAATTATAAAACATGGATGAGAAAATGTTGGAACTGAGTTAGGGAGAAAGAATGGAAGAGAGATGTTACACACCTTTGAGAAAAGCAGTTATTTTCTCCTCTCTCCCTTAATAGTATAGAAGATATAGATAAAAAGATTGCAACTTCAATTACAAAAAAATTGGTTGTTCATGCTCTGCCCTCTCCCTTAATAATATAGAAGACACCGATAAACAGATTGCAACTTCAATTACCACAAATTGGTGGTTCATGCTAGGAATAAGTAAATTTTTAGATGAGCAGAGGGCTAAACGGTCTGAATTCTGTAATTCGGAAAAAGGTTTGTTTTAAAGTTGTTAGTGAGATGTAAGCTTGCTAAGATACAGTTTTAAGATGTGAAGTATGATTTGGTGGTACTGCTTATAGATCATTTGCTGGAACTTGCAGCCTATCTAATTTAGGTGCTTTTTGATTCTCAGCTCTAGGAAATATTTCAGATTCAGATATACAACATGATATATTATCCTCCTTGAGGCATCAGAGAAAGGGACATACACTGTTCAGTCAGCTGCCTGAGAGGTTGTCGGTATCGCTTACTGGCCATGATAAGGCTGTCAATGCTCTGCAATGGTCAACAACTCATCGTGAGTACTCTATTTCAATGGACTACAACGATATCTTCATATTTTTCAATTTCTTTGGTGGTGCAACTTTTGCCTATCATATTAGTACTTGTATAACTTTTTATACTTTCTGTGTTCAAGGGTTAAATGGCATTTATGTTCAGATGTTCTTAATTTTTATTTTTAGGGAGTAAGCAGGAGAGTTGAACTTACCAATTTGGATATGTTGGTTTACAGTTTTAGAAGTGAGGTTACATTCAGGCATCTGAAATATAAATTTTCATTCACAATCTTAATCTTATGCTGGGATAAATCTTTGAAAGATTTGAAAGTCTCAAGCATTTCAATGCCACTTCGGTAGAACCTTGTGCTGGGACTTTTCTAATAGAATTTGAAAAGAATAAAAACTGTGCCACATATAATATACTCCCCCCCTCCCCCAACAAAAAAAAAACAACACAACACCCAAAAGTACTTTTCTGTATAAATAGCTACCTTTTGATGCTGGTAACCTCTTGCTTAGGAAGTTTAATGTAAGTGCGTTATTTGATCCTTCTTAGTTTTGACAGAAGGATTATAGATTATCACACTATTCCCCTTTGGGAACATCCAAAAAATTGGTACAAACAGAGAAACTTCTGTGTTAAGTTGAGAATATTGCTCAGATTTTAGTACTTGACAGTTCAAAAGTCTCAACTATCTTGTCAATTGTCATATTTAAAACACTTGTTTACAGGTTGATCTTGTAAGGCATCACCTCAAGTGTTTTTGGGCTATCTCACATACTTCATTACTTTCTTATTATTTCAAGTATTTTAGATTTCCAAAATTGTTCAAATGAATTGTTGAGATATGATAAATTTGTTATGATAGTCATCATGGTTCATATTTTGACCTGTTCAAGAAAGTTAGCTTTCAGCTCATCTTCTTGCATCTGCTGGAATGGATCACACTATCTGTATATGGAATGTGTGGAGCAGAAATCAGAAAAAGGCACGAGTGTTGAGCAATCATACCGCGGCAGTTAAAGATGTCAAGTGGTCAGAGCTGGGACTCTCTGTGCTCTCCTGTGGATATGACTGCGCATCAAGATTATTGGACATTGAGAAGGGGTTAGAAACTCATGTTTTTAAGGAGGATCAAGTTGTTGGAGTAGTAAAATTTCATCCCAACAACTCCAACCTCTTTCTCTCAGGTGGGTCAAAAGGCATCATTAGCTTATGGGATATTAGAACTGAGAAGGTGGTCCATCAGTATGTTCGAGGTCTTGGTCCAATCCTTGATGTAGAATTCACGAATGATACAAAGCAATTTATTTCTTCCAGTGATGTATCCAAAGGCAATGTCACTGAAAATTCAATCATGGTTTGGGATGTATCACGACAGGTCCCCCTATCTAATCAGGTAAAGCACTTCGTTGAGAATCTTTTTTTTTTCTTTTGGCAATTGCGCACTGTACATACAGCATCCTTTTTACCTCATGTATTTCATTTATTAGGAGGCAGGGGACGAGTTTGTAGATTTTAAGCTTTCACGTTTGCCATTTTTTGTTTCATTAGTTGATGTGTTATTTTTTAGGATTAAATATAAATTAGAACCCTAAACTATTGTCCTTTTTTCACTTGGGGGATTGACCTTTTAATTTTTTTAATTAGATGATTAAACTATTAATTTTTTCCACTTTCGTGGACATGCCACATTATAAATTGGTGACGTGGCTCGCATACAAAGTAATATTATATATTCCCTCGGTCCTCCAAAAGATATCAAAAAGTGCATACAAAAATTGTCCACCAAAGGATATCCTAAAGTACACAAGTCAAATACAAAATATGCACAAAGACTAGTTTACCCTCGAAAGTATACTTAGGTGGGTCCACTAGTTTTAAGAAAGTCAAATATTCATTAGTTTTCTTACATGGGGTTGACTACGGGTAAAATTGGAACGTATTGTACTCTCTCTCTCTCTCCTCTACTTAATTTTCTTAATGTGTGAAAAAGTGTACTTTAGACATCCTATTGGGGACAGAGGTAGTATCAATTTGAGATATGCATGGAAACCAAATACTTTAAACCTTGTGCTCTTATGTATGTGAATAAGTATTTTTGGACATATTGAAATCTGAAAACCGTCATTGGAGAGAAATCCTAGTATTGCAATGAGCAATTTAAATATTAAAGAAAGCATGCTTCTACCATTCAATTAGATTAGGTTGTGCGATTGGCTACTCGGAAATTATCTGACATAACTTCATTTTGCACTCTTATTCTGTACATTTTAATCTAACTTGGTTTGGGCAGAACATTTGAGGAATTTGGCCTTTTATATCAACATATGTAGTTATTACATGTATGAACATTGAGCTAAATGAGAAGTACACTAGGATTTCAGGTTATGGGCAACACTATCAAGGCATGTGAAGTTCTGGTCTAGGAAAGAGATTCTTGCAATTTATTTTTAGTGCTTTCATTTGACAATTTGGGCAAGGGTAAACCTCAATGGGTTGCTCAAGTGACAGTAAGCATCATTATAAGAGTACCTCTGGTAGGTATAGCTGTATAGGTCATGGTCTCAAAACTCCATAGAGGTGCTTTAGAGTTCCCAGTGATCGAAAAGGGTAATGGCTTCTGGTGTCCCCAAAAAAAAAGGAAAAAAATATTTTTTCTATAAAATAAACTAAACAGTTTGGACAAGTGTAGAGTTTTTCAGAAATTGTTACGGTTGGATTGGTAACTAGTAATATATTTTGTTTTCCGGAGATCATTTATCTTAAAAAATATTTTCTGGAGATAACATGCAAGTGGATTGCCCCGACCTTTAGATTTCTCTGGTTCTTGGGCTTTTAGCTTTCTTGATATGCATTTTGTTTCATAATGGTATCTCATTTAGATTGTTGAAAAAACAAACTTTTTGCTATCTTTGGTGATTATCTGATCAAATTTGGGTTTTATGTTTTATCTTGAAGTTGCAAAATGGGAAATGCCTATTCTCCTTATTATTTCCAATATCTTCTAATTTTAAATTTATTTTATATTATATAATATGTTCAGATTAAGGTGAAGTCTCATGTGGTGTATGATTACATCTGCTTATGTCAATAAGCACAGCATTCGCGGGAGAAGATTGGTGTTTCTAATACTCGCATCCAACTTTTTGACCTTTTTAGTTTATGTACGAATTCCCACTCAGGGATTCAAAATTAGTAAAAGTAAAAGAAGATGTGCCTGTATTGCTGGCATTTCATGTCTGCGCTCTAGAGGATAGGGCCGGGCATTCGGTGTATCACCTACAATATTTTGTTGTGTTCATTTACTTTCTGATAATTATCTGTGTGCCTATAGCTTCTATTCTTCATGCTATTAGTTTATGCTTTTGTCATCCATCATAGCTTATTTCTTACTTTGTCCCACAGGTTTACGCTGAAGCGTATACCTGCCCCTGTATTAGATGCCACCCGTTTGATCCATATTTCATCGCACAGTCAAATGGAAACTACATAGCGATCTTCTCTGCTAAACCCCCATTTAAACTTGACAAGTACAAGAGGTATGAGAGCCATGTTGTTTCTGGGTTTCCAATTAAGTGCAATTTCAGCTTAGACGGGGAGAAACTTGCATCTGGGTCCTCAGATGGATATATTTACTTGTACAACTCAAAATCCTCTGAACTAGTCAAAAAGGTGAAGGCTTACGAGCAGGCATGCGTAGATGTTGTTTTCCATCCTTTAATGCCTAATGTAATTGCTTCTTGTAGTTGGAATGGAGATATTTCCGTGTTTGAGTGAGATTTATTCCTTGTCAAGTTTAACTATTATGTTAATGAAACAGAAAATGTTTACCTGACCAGTTTGTTAGTTTTGGTTCCATAATAAACACACCCAAGAGTTTTGGTATAATGTTTACCGCATCTGGTAATTGTAAACCACCTTTTTCCCCAACTGCTGAAAGACGTCCAATTAGTGACCTTAAATATTATATTACTAGTATATTTGAACAGGGGGCACTCTCAAGACAGATGAGATTGCTTATATTCATTCATCATCCACCTCTAGTCCTATTTTTGCGATCAATCCGGTAAGGAGAAAGGGGAGGATGCAGGATGGATTGATAGATGAACAAAAGAGAGACAATTATATTGCATATTCTCTCTCCCCATTCCATTCCATTCCATTCCATTCCAAACTGTTAGTTGCACTTGTAGGTGGGCCCATCCAACCTCCCATACCATACACGAATACAAGTCAAGACTCCAGAAACTATCTCAATATTATTTATTGTCTTATATAATATATCCATAGAATCCAAACTAAAGCACTTTGTAGACAAACCAGCAAACTTCCAATTAATTTAACAATGGTCCACCATATCTCTTCTCTTGTAGAACTGCTATTTGTATTGGAAACTGTGGTAATCCCATTCATTATGGGCCTTATCCTATTCCTTTTTCAAAGGA
The DNA here is from genome assembly GCA_016801055.1 of Panax notoginseng. NCBI lineage: Eukaryota > Viridiplantae > Streptophyta > Magnoliopsida > Apiales > Araliaceae > Panax > Panax notoginseng. The sequence continues at coordinate 194,282,441 of CM029012.1, forward strand.
AGGAATTAGGAAGACAGTCGTCGTTATGCAATCCTTTTTACCCAGCTATACATACATTATACATAATATATTCAACCTCTGCATGAATGTGTTCCCCACATTCCTTGGCCTCATGCCTACCCACCCTTCCTTTTGCATCTTACGTACGCCCATTCCCCCATAAACAAATTAGAGCTAAGCCCACTCACCTTATGACTTCAATCATTCTGTTGAAAAGAAATACTTTTTAGACTAGCTAGTACTTCGCTGGTTCTCCCATTTGGACCCACGGGTTATCCAAACCGGCGACACGAAAAGATGGGCTTAAAGGTTTCAACTACATGCACCAATTATCACTAGGTACTAGCTAGCTAGGATTCCCCTTAAACCTCTCTCTCTCTCTCTCTCTCTCTATATATATATATATTTAGTTTAATACATGTGTGTTTGATTAACTAGCTAGGTCGGGAACAGAGACTAAATTAAGCAAGCATTATATAATTATATATGTTATGTTAGGAGAATCTAATCACTCGCTCTAGCTAATTAGATCGAGGATGAACATTTTGTTGCCTTTGAATCACAAAATTCCATGTCATGTCATGTCATGTCATGCATCTTTCTTTATATATCCGGCCTCCAACGTAACAGTTGGTGTTCTCTTTTGATCCATCTCTTCAACTTTCCAACTATTCATCATGTTTATCCTCTCCTACGTACATGCTAGGCCGTATATATTGGATATATTATATATATTTGACCCCCAAGCCCCAACGAATTATAGATAGATTACTACTGTACTCTTTAAATTAAAAGACATAGATCACGAGGTCAATATATATTTGACGCGAATAACTACTATATAATATGTAGCGAGACGAGTATATGGGCCCTAACACAACACATTACTAGCGCTAGCTAGTCTTTGAATCCTGATCTCCAAAAGTTAAAGGCAAACCTATTTTATTGGCGGTACCATGTGATTTGTGGCCACAAAAAAAGATTACTTCTTTGTTCCCCAGTTTAGTTAATGGCTCTAAAGAAGAGATTATTTTATTGGATTTGCACAAAAAAGCACCAACCATGCATGATTTTGTTATGTGCCCTCCTTAATTTCCAATTTAGGAAGTATTACCTGATGTAGCTAGCTAGGCCATGCATGTATTTATCCATCCATTATCACCCAGTGCTGGCATTTTGCCATTTGAGTCATGTATTTTATTGTATTTATAATTAATTAGAAGCATTTATGATCATGCTGTTGTGTTCTCCACAGAGCTGACAAACATAATTACAATCTAAATCCTGCTCTAACCAAGATTTCATAAGGCCATATATAATCTTGTAAACAAGAGGTTCAAACGATGTTGTCGGTTGATGCTTATTAGATCGACGTGCATGTTAATCATTTCTTAAACGACTCTTTTGATAACATACATGATTAATGTATATTGTTATGCATTTGCACGAAGATTCAGTAATTTAATTGAACTTTAGCAAAATAGATTCTTTCAGCTTTATTTCAAATATATAAAAGTGTTCAAATCCATCATTAAGTCTTTTTTTTTTTTTAAAGAATTAATTTTTACACTGTTTTCTTCTTCTTCTTAACATCATTTGATTTGCCTCGACCTAAAGGAAGTTTTTGCACTACAAACTTTTGCCTTCAGCTAGCTCGTGTGAGACTAGTTGTCTTTTACTGTACAGTAATTAATTACATATGCCTAAAAATTACTACTAAACATATAAATTAAGTTTTATAACATTAAAATAAAAGTATATATTATAGACGGAAGAGCTAGCATTTAAAAGTAACAAAATAATTGGAGACTGGCACACATTCAGAACAATAATTTTGCTGGTGTTCCTGTTGGATTGACCATTAAAGACACATAACAGATAATATATATATATATATATATATATATAGAGAGAGAGAGAGAGAGAGAGTACTGTGCCTAATGCTTAAAGCACTTGACTGGTCAAGATATATATAAAGAATTGAAGAGCTGTGCCTCTGTGTGCCAGTACTACTTAATATTTAACCCCATAATCACCAGCCGTACGTAGCAGGCAGAAAATAAAAGAAAAAGAAAGATATATTCAGCACCGATCCCAGGGACGGAGTCAGAATTTATGTTTGGGGGTCAAAAATTTTTTTAAGAGCATAAAATATATTCATCACTAAAAAATAAAATTTTATTATTATAAAATATTTTTTTTACTAAAATAAAAATAATAATAGTAATATAATTTACTTTGATAAAAATAATAAAACATAGCAAAAAAAATCTTTTAAAACATATCAAAGCTTCGTCAGAATTTGAGACCGTAGCCTTATAAAATTTTCAAAACCAAATGTATAAGTGAATTTTATAAAAAATTTAAACTTTAGAGGTGAATTTTATAAAAATTTCAAACTTTGGGAGGGGCAATATACATGTGGCTCCGTCCCGTCCCGTCCTGTCCCGTCCCATCCCATAAACTCAACTGATCAAAAATGGATGCGTGGCTTATTAACTCAACCATATATCCATTAAAGTGATAGATAAATAGAAATATAACTAAATACATAAAGTCATCAGTGAAAAATTATATCAGTCGCACACAAGCACATTAAAAAGCTCAAGTCGTCAGGGAACTGATAGCGCGCAGTTTCACTTAATTTTCCAGTAATGGTATGTATAATTAATGTTGTACTCTCCTTTTATTTTTTAAATTTATCTAAAAAATTATATTTTAAAGTCAATTTCCAATATTTCAAATTAAAAAAATTATATGTTTTTTAAACAATAAGTCTTAAAAATAATAGTAGTAGTATATATATATATATATACACGTTCAAATACAAATGTGTAAATCATGTAGTAAAAGAAGATCAGTTAATGTAAACAAAAACAACAACTAATTACATTCAGATGACATATGATGCAGTCCATATAATACAATGCATGCAACACATTTAATTTTATTAATATATATGTCCATTCTCCACTGATAAATTAAAAGACCCAACATATATTTATATATGTAAATATAAATTAAATTTTGGGCACTTGAGTTGTCTAAATACCATGAATGAATAGATAATGAGACTTTTCAGCATGAGGCCAACAAGACTAATCGTGGCCAACTCTTCGGTCACTACAATTCACTTAAATTGTAGTGATATATATTGTGCCTCAAATTAATATATGTTAGGGCAATGAGGGCCATAGAAGGACATATGGACAAACATTAATTTGACATATTAAAACACCACACAACATATATCTAACCTGAAATTATATATAGAGAGAGAGATGATCCACTATTATTTCCAATTTACACACCGTTCAAAAAGAGAAACAACGAGTGCAAGGATATAGTCATCCCCTATATATACACATGCAACTCACTTTTTTCCGTCCAGAGGCAACACTTTTTTTTCTTCTTTTTTTCGACTGAATGAAAGATTCTTCAACAATTCCCTAACGTGCCATAGTTGAATATTCATGTCTTCTCAAATATATGATGTTTTAGGGTTGTGCATAATAATTAAAAAAATGATTATATAGAATTGAATATAGTATTAATTGTCTATAAACCTTTTACAATATATTTATCGCATACTCTCTTTCTCGTCTAAAATATTTTTCCATGAGAAGTAATTTTAAAAAAATTATAACTAATTCTTCTAAATTATATAAAACGTCAAATAATTTGATAAATAAAATTAACTAAAACATCATATATTATATTTTGGAAACATAGCTTTCTCTATGTAAACAGTGTCCAAAGTGAAACAACGGAAAACCATAAACTTATAATTATTGGTACTGTACGTACCCTGCATATACTGGCCTGTTACCTTCCTTTTATCATTATAAATATAAATTACGTAAGTAATTCTAAAGCTGAAGATTGCATGTGATGAATGAATAATATACAATTTATGCGTGCTGGATTTAATCTTTAATATTTAATCAACAGTCAAAAAATCTGAACAGCTGACGTTAATTAATTATGACCATAACGAGAATGTCGCGGTAAGGCAAGATATATCCTTCCTTAACGATACGGCAATGACTCCTTTTGGAATAAAATATAAATAAAATTGTATCTATTCATATTAATTAATTAATTAGTGCTGTCACTAGAATATTAGCTTCCCTGCTACACTCGAATGGCAACATAATTTACATTAGGGACCACATAATTGGCATCTTAAGTAAACTAATTATGTGTTAAATTAAAGTGGATTAACTAATTAGCTGTGGGTAGGGACGGCATGATTAAAGAATTAGCAAAGGGTATGAGAATAGAGTTTGTTGGCATGCTCTTCCTGCCAGAAGATACTGTATGGACGTGGGAGATCGAGTCAGCCATATATTATGATCGAGAAACCACCCATCTTAGGTAGAAAGGATTGCTCCTCGTAAACTTGTAATTCACGTGCATGCATGCATGCTTGCTTGCATTGCCAAGTTTTGTATTACAAGCAAATTAATATTTATATAATTATGAGTTCAGTTAGTGTTGGAGAAAATGTGCATGTTACAAGATCTGATCAGTGTTACATGCATGATGCGCCAGGAGGCTGCCTAAACACATATACGTTTGGTAATTAATGTCTTTACGTGTAGTGCATATAATAATGTCTTTAATAACTGAATCTAATGCATGGTCCAATAAACTTACTGCTAATCATGCAAGCTCTATTGCCAAATTACGGGTCAGTGTTTGGGTATGGATTAATTGGTAACTGCAAAATTAGAAAACAGTACTGAGACCATGCATTAGACATACCTCTGGAGTCATCTGTATAATTGTACAATTAAATTTACTCCGAGTTAAGGATGGCAGGGCCGGCCAAAACATTAATAAATCCTTGCACTGTGACTACGACTTAACCCTACACACATGCAGTATGTATGTTTATGTTATAGAAAACTCCAATTAATTAATTAAGAAGTACGTAGTAGCTAGTTAGGTAGGTCAACGATAATGGGAGACAAGATATATAGGAGAGCATGGATTTCAGGAGGATACATGGGGGTGTTCCATCAACTTCCACTACACATCCGCGTCTTTTTTGATACTTATTCTATTTTAAAAATAAAGCTGTAGCAGTACGTAGTAAGTTAATCCACGACATGCATTAATTTCATATATCGAAAAACTACTACTACTTCATAACATTAAGTCAACGGTCAAGCATTTTCATTACTGTCCCTGCTCCCACAATCAAACACAAATTGGATCTAGCTTTGTTTAATTATAGGAACCTTGATTTCAAGATGTTTAAAATAATTAATTAGTCTATTTTATTTTTAAATGATCAACATTTGTTATATAAATGTAGTAATTATTTATTTCAGTGAACTATTTAAGTAAGTTATTCAATTTAAACGGTTTGAAATCCAAATCCCGAATAGTACATATATAAAAATTCCCGGCAACCATGCATAGAAAGATCATCCTCATTCATAACTCCAAGCACAAAGCATCCCACTTGAGCGTGGTCCACCTGCCTAGGTGCACCCGCTTTCCCCCAATTTCTCCTAATTTCTCTCCCCTTCTCTTGCTCTCTCTCTCTATCTCTAAATATATACATGTATATTTATATATCTGATGGGATGACGAGTCCCTTTGGATCAGCTGACCCGGTCTTTAAGTTTCAGGATCAAAATACTCGGGAATTTTACCCGTCAACGCATGTGGGTAGGGGGACACACGTAACGTTGAAACAACTAACAAGGCCGGCGACAATAGGAAATGAAGGCGGACAGGTGGTGACATAGCCGGGCAGAGCTTTCCTGAACACGAACGAAAAGGTTGACTGTTCTAAACCTCCGATTAGAAGGGTATCAAAATTTTTTATATATATAGTATGAATATATATATGAGGAAAGAAACGTTTATACTTTTTATTTATTTATTTTTATATTTTTTTTAGTGAAGATAATATTTTAAAAAATATCTTATTTTTATTTTTCACTTTGGACCATTAAAATCTCGTAAACGACCCTGGCCGGGGGCAGTGACATGTGTCCAGGTTGCGGTGGTGGGGGTGGGTAAGTAGGCCACTATTATGTGCAACTTTTGGTGATGACTTGGTTCTCTTTCTCTATATCTCAAATCTCAAACTCCTCACTCGCTGACTTTTGCCAGGATTTTTCTGTTTCCAATTTATTTTTGTTAACTGGGGTTTTTTTTTTAAATAAAAAAAAAAATTGAGATATGATACCATTATAAGAATATAAATCACCAGCAGAGAAAGAGTTACACTAATCATTAATCTTAGCTAATTCAATGTGTATAAAAAACACCAAACTCACATAAATAGCCATCAAATATCATAATGGAACATGACACCTAATAAACGTCTTAAAATTGATTAATATTTGTATATTATCGATCTATTTGTAATTGATTTTTAATGTTTCTTAATTACTACTTGATTACATGACCTGGAACGTGCAGCTGGCAGCCAAATAGAAAATTAACAAATTCATAAAAAGTAGCTTATTTATTTATTTAAATCGTATATAAACATGACTTCAGGGAACGACCTAACTATTTCGAAGGAGTAAATGGACGCTACGTAGGTACCTAATTTCAAGAATCCACTTCTTAAGGTATAACACGTCAAAATAGTCAAGAAATCTAGATTACATGAATTATTCCTAATGAAGAAATCGCATGCCCCGTTTCACAAAAAAAAAATTAAAAAAAATGATTCTTTTGCAAAATTAATCAACATTAAGGATATATTTTTACCTTTAAAAATAATAAGTTACTTCCTTGATCTATTTTAAATTATAATATATTAATTGTTCACTTAATTTAAAATATTTTTAAACTCAAAATTGATAATATTCGTTAAAATTTTAAAACAATAAAATATGTACTTAGAAGTACTTTAATGTTAGATAGTTTACAACGTTGGTCATCACATTAACTTAAATTAAAGGAATTTATATCAATTTTAAGTATAAAAATGTTTAATATATTGACTTCAAAAAGTCAACATTAATAATGTCATATTTTAAAACAAATGAAGTATTAGTTATATAGTATTGTAGTATGACAATAAAATTATGATGACAAATTTGATAGTCTTGTGTCACTTTATCCATTATTATTCAGAAGTCAATTTTTTTTATATAACAAAAAATAATTATATATACCAAACTCTTTTTATAGAACGGATGGAATATCGTATTACAAATATTATTGGTGATTGTTTTTACATCCAATTAAGTTTACTCAAAACTAATTAGCGGGTAAGCCAGACCAGCATTATATATATATATATATATATATATATATATATATATATACTTTAGTTATATATATACTTTAGTTAATTGTCTATTTTAGCTTCAATCCTGGTCAATATATGTTAGGCTAATTAACTACATTCTACCAATTTTGAACCTCCATTTATTTCAGAAATATATAGTTTGCTAGTTGCCTACGACATTAATGCATACAGATTTGATTGACTTTTATATATATATATATATATATATATATATACAGTTTTGTATTACACAGTAAAACTATGGCGAATAATTTTTTAAGCTATGACGATGGTTCATCTGTTGCCATAACCCAGATAACTATGACACTAATTATGGCAACGGATACACAGCTGTGTACAAATATTATATATATATATATATATATATATATATATATATATATATATATATATATATATATAAATATATTAGTCCGATTGACATCACATATATCAAGCTTGACTTTACAGAATTCCTTCAACTTACACAATGTATATATGTTATTTATTCACATTAAAAATGTACACACGACCAATTATATGGCGTTGCATTTGTCGACATAAAGTCAAATACTCCAAATGTTCCCACACAAAATTTTTACAAAAAGTAAACTCATGATCAAGGTAGGTTAAGGTTAAGTTTGTTTTTTTTCTTTTTACATCGCATTTGTTTGATTTGTCACTCAAACTCTGTCCAGTAGTGTGTGGGGGTTAACCTACATATAATTGGAGGAGTGAGATTAATTGTTTTGACTGTTTACTCTCCTTATTTTTTTCATTTTTAATTTCTTTTGGACGGTTGTGGATTAAATTTGACCATATATATCTTTGATATAGTAATTGATATATATATATATATATATGCTGATCATAAAAAGAAAAAAGACAAAAATAATGTTAGAGACACAAACTATTCTATAAATATTTTACAAATTACTGATGTGTTATACTATACTTCAGCATATTGTGTGGGACCAAAAACTATATTGAAATAATTTGTTGATCAATGTGTTGAAGTGGAGTATACCACATCAATAATTTATAAAATGTTTATAAAATAATTTGTATCTGTAGCACTACTTAAAAGACAAAACGATAAAAATGGAATGGAATCATTGACTCTGCTTATATCAATTAACACCGATATATATATATATATATATATATATATATATATATATATATATATATATATATATATATGAAGAAAGTAAGTTTTATTTCTATAATTTAAGTTGTGTCTTTTATGACAAAAAAATAATATGTATTGCGAAAGTTTACGTCGATTTTTTTACGTGAACAAATATTAGTGATAATTTTGTAAAAAAATATTATGTATTGATAAATTTTAATTCGATATAAATTTATAATAATACATTATACTCCCTCCGTCCCTATTTAAATGACGTTTTAGAGATGGACACAAGAATTAATATAATGATTGAAAAGCATTAAATATAGTACTCAATTGTTTATAATACCCTTAAATCATTAATTTTCATAGCACAAGAGTTTAAAGTACCAAAAAAATAGATAGAGTAATGAGAGATAATTTTAGAAAAATTATCATTAATTCTTTTAAATTTGAACAAACGTCAATTAATTAAGGACAAATAAAAAATGCTACGTTTGGATTGAAGTAATAAAAGTGGGAATGGAATGACTCCTTCCTATAGAATGAAAAAAATTGTGTTTAGTTGCGACTGGAATGTATTGAACCATTATTTTTTTTTGCTATTTTCGACTGAAATTTAACATTTTTGCCCCAGATTTCATGACCAAAGCCTTATGAATAGTTTTTTTTTTATCATTGAGTCATGAGGGTTTTAGAAAAGAAAAAATATAGAATAACTCATTCCAATTAGAATAGAATGAATCATTCTAATTTCTATTTTATTTCTTCAATCTAATCGTATCAAAAGTCTTAGCTGCACAGACAGCAATGGTTGTACTTGTTTAGTAATCGAGAACTAAATTGACCGGTTGCCAAATTAATTAGCTTTGATCTTATCCTTAATTAATATATATATATATATATATATATATATATATATATATATATATATATATATATGCTCCCTCCACTAAATCAAGCAAATAAAGAAGAGGTAGGTTGGTAGCTATACTATATAGAGGGAATCATATATCTGTTGAGCTTTTTCTTCTTTCATTTATATATCTATGCACATACGTACGTACAACCAGTTTTGGTTCGGTTTGCTTTGCTTCTTTTCTTAATTAGGGGTTGATATATATATATATATGGACGATCGACACATGCATCCATCCATCCGGACAGGACAAGTAATATTGCAGGAGAAGCAGCACATTTTGTACATTTGTACGTACATATTCCCTGATAATAAGGGATTACATTGACTGCATGTTAAGTTCTTATCCAAATCAAAATCACCAGCTAGCTAGCTAGCTGCAAAAAAAAAAGACAAAGGTTCTTCCAACTTTCTGTTTACATCAATCCAAATAAATAAATTAAACTGCATGCATGCCATGCCATGCTATGTCATGTACTATATTCAACTTTATTGTCTCCTTTCATTCACCAACTTCGCAAACATATGAAAGAGGAGGAGTCACTTCACTTGCATATTACTAGTATTTTATTTACTTATTGCTTACTTATCAGACCGCATTTCACGAAAATTAAAGCTGCCACTGCCGCTGACACTGCCACAAACAAATTAAAGTCGGACGACCTATTTTAATTTTAATTTGTTTCGAGTTTTATATTCCCTCGGTCACTATTTAAAAGATCTTTAAAAATAAACACAAAAATTAAGATAATAATTAAAAAATATTAAATATAATACTCAATTATCTATAATATCCTTAAATTATTAATTTATCATAGCATAAGAGTTTGAAGTATCAAAAAAATAGGTAGAGTAATAAGAGGTAATTTTAAAAAATTTATCATTAATTCTCCTAGATTATAACAAACGTCAATTAATTAGAGACAAATAAAAAATTCTAAAACGTCATTTGAATAGGAACGAAGAGAGTATACAGCTAAGCTAGCTAGATATCACACTTCGTAACTTATAAATTTTTGTATGTACAAAACATAGCTTTTTATTTTTTGTAAATATAATTTAAAAATTGTAAGCCAAACCTGATATATATATATATATATATATATATATATATATATATATATATATATATATATAAACATTTTTCTTTTTAAATCAGTCTAGCTATAATAATTAAAGATACGCATACATCTTTTATATATTTATATAATCAAATGACTCTTTTATTATTATTATTATTATTATAACACTCACTACTTAAGAAAAGTATTTAAAAAATAAAATTATTGGGAGTAAAGCAAAGTTGGGCTGCAGTCAGGTGAGCAAATAATGGGAGATATTTTAATCACGAAATACTAAAAGTTGGTCCTCCCTCCTCCGGTTATATATTTTGTTGGTGTGAAACGAAACAAGGAGGGTGGGGCAATATTCAGGAACATCGGCGGGCGGTACTAGTGTTCATTGTAATCGGTAATACTTGCCAGTCCAAATACCGCTGTCCATCCGTGCCCAGTAAATTAGCCTTGAGAAGAAGGTGGGTTGGATTTCATAATCATATATAAATGGAAATAAAAATATTAACAAGGAGAAGGAGAAGGAGAAGGAGAAGGGGAAGGGGAAGGGGATTTTAAAATGGGTTATAGTTGGCGTATAAAAGTCAAAATTATTAGGAGGAGGATTATGATGTGAGAGCAGAGCAGAGCAGGTTATCTATCTAAACTAAACCATTTGCTGATTACATATTACTTTCATTGAAATAATGGTGTATTCCGTGTTGTGTGGATAATCTCCTACCTCACTCAATACTTTAATATATTTTATACCTTTCAAATCCTCAAGTCCTCGTCCTCTAAGAATAATTAAGTCATTACTGTAATATATATATATATTATTCTTTTCAAATCCCAAAGTCCTCGGTCTTCTAAGAATAATTAAGTCACTATATATATATATATATATATATATATATATATATATATATATATATATATTAATTCGGAGTTGAGGTTCAACTCAAGACTTATTAATACTTTGTAAGAAATATGGGATACGAATGATATGCCAAAAATTATAATTTCAATTCTCATTAGCCAAGCTTGAGAAGAAGGTGGGTTGGTCACAATTAAATGACCATATGATATGATGCCAATGAAATTTTAGCTATTTTATTTATGATTAAAACTAAGATCTTTGGGACGGACTTCATGATCTAATTTCAATTACAATTCTTATTAGTTGTGGGAAGTTGTATATATATACTTTAGACTTTCTTTCTGAGGGCCATGGAACCCAATGAGCTCACATGCATTTCTAATATATGGTTAGTAGTTTGTATTTTTTTTAGTATAATTATATCACAAGATCTTCTATATATATAAGAGTACGGCACATCTATTATTTATATGATCGGAATTTATAAAAATATTAATACTTTTGTGGAAACACTAGACTCCTTAATATAAACAGATTTTATTTTGAGATCAAACCTTAGAAAAATTCTAAAATTAACGATAGGGTAATACATACAAAGATTTTATTTTTAAAAGTACTTTCTTACATGTTCTTTATAAATAACTTAAATATTTGGATATTGTTATGGGTTTTAATTATTTACTTTATTGAAACAATTTGTTGATCAATACGCTGTGGTGGAGTATGCCACATCAGTAGTTTGTAAAATATTTATAAAATAATTTGTGTCTGTAGTATTACTATTTAGTTAAGTATATTTGATCTTGTGATTTGACTATATCATTTATCTTATTTAATGTCACAACATCATTCGAGTCAAAAATTTCAAAGTACCAAATTATAGCTCCTAATTAACATGACTCTACCCATTTTTATAGTGATTCTTAATATGATAGTAATAATTTGTAGTCAAACAAGCAACAAATCATCTTTGATCTGGGACAACCAACTATAGTTAATTTATTAGTATGAGATTTCAAATATGCATGATTTATGAAATATGGAATTAAACATTGCATGATATATTCATAATATATGCTAAATTACTTTAGTACGTAGTTAATATTTCTCACGGGCAAAGATTTAACTGCTCAGCCACAATTTTTTTACTTACAAATTTTGACAAACCAAATTAAGCGTTGAAATATCTTGAGTATTGAAATTTATTTGATTATTTAATTCTGATGAGGTCATTAAAATGGAAAAGATCAGTTAATCTCTTATGTTACGTTTGGATTGAAAGAATTGAATGGAAAATTGAATGATTCATTCTATTCTAGTTGGAATGAGTTATTCCATACTCTCCCTCCCCCAGATAATAAAATTCATAAATTTAGAAAAAATAAAAAGAATAATACTAGAGACACAAATTGTTTTACAAATTGCTGATGTGGCAAACTCCACCTCGGCATATTGTGTGGGATCGAAGAGTACATTGAAATAATTTATTGATCAATACGCTGAGGTGGAGTATGGCACATCAACAGTTTATAAAAATATTTATAAAATAATTTGTATTTGTAGCATTACTCAAATAAAAATAATTTAATTCATTTTAATCGCAACCAAATACAATTTTCAAACGTATCAGAGTACAGTAACAGTAACATTAGTGAGTAACAGTAAGCATAAGTATTACCCGAGGCATGAGATGTAATTGGGGTCAACAAATGCATTGTCGGAAAAGGAAAACAAATTTGCCGGTAAAGAGCAAGTAAATTACAATCAAGCCATCCCTTCTTGTTTGTACTGACATCAAGCACTTTTTAAAATGCGATAAAGGTGGACCACATGCCACCTTCACTTGTCCTATTTAAACCCCCCGCCCCCCCTTCTCTCTTCCTCTGTCAGCTCAGCTCAGCTCAGCTCCCCTCCAAATTCAAACCCCATTTGTCTCTCTCTCTCTCTACCTATATCTCTTAATTTTTGATACAGATACAGAAGAAGAAAAGGAAGACAAAAAAAATGCCTGAAGCTCCAAAAAATTACTCCCACAAGCTCGCAGACTTAAGTGTCCTTACAGAGAAGAACAAAAAGGCTCTTCAGTTCATTGAAGATGTCACTTCTAACGCAGATGGGGTTCAGAAGCGGGTTCTTGCCGAGATTCTCTCCCGCAGTGCCCATGTAGAATACCTGCGGCGACACGGCCTTGACGGCCACACCGACAGAGACACTTTCAAAAAAATCATGCCCGTCATCAAATATGAGGATTTACAGCCTGATATCAACCGTATTGCCAATGGTGATAACTTCCCAATCCTTTGCTCTGACCCCATTTCCGAGTTCTTAACAAGGTATATATGTTTTTGTATATATATATATTTCCCCCTTTTTATTAAAAATAAAATGGGTTTGTTTTTATCTACTTATACGATGTGTGACTGCAGCTCTGGGACATCTGGAGGAGAGAGAAAACTAATGCCCACCATTGAAGAAGAGCTAGAGAGGAGATCGCTGCTGTATAGCCTTTTGATGCCTGTGATGAACCAGTCTGTTCCTGGTCTAGACAAAGGCAAAGGAATGTATTTCTTGTTTATTAAATCTGAGGCTAAGACTCCTGGTGGCCTACTAGCTCGTCCCGTTTTAACTAGTTACTACAAAAGTTCCCATTTCAAAAACAGGCCTTATGACCCGTACACAAACTACACTAGCCCAAATGAGACCATTCTCTGCCCAGACTCCTACCAGAGCATGTACTCCCAAATGCTCTGTGGGCTATGTCTTAACAAGGAAGTCCTTAGGGTCGGAGCTGTTTTTGCCTCCGGCTTCATCCGGGCCATCCGGTTCCTTGAAAAGCACTGGTCCATTCTCTGTAACGACATCCGAACCGGAACTCTTAATCCTGAAATCACCGACCCATCGGTTAGAGAATCGGTGATGAAAATCCTCAAACCCGACACCAAATTAGCGGATTTTATTGAGGCAGAATGTAGTAAAAAGTCATGGCAAGGGATCATAACTAGGCTGTGGCCTAACACAAAGTATGTTGATGTTATTGTGACAGGGACCATGTCGCAGTATATTCCAACTCTTGACTACTATAGCAATGGACTCCCTCTTGTGTGCACCATGTATGCTTCTTCAGAGTGCTACTTTGGTGTCAATCTTAACCCTCTTTGCAAGCCTAGTGAAGTCTCTTATACCCTCATCCCAACCATGGCCTATTTTGAATTTTTGCCTGTCCATAGAAACAATGGTACTGTCACAAATTCCATAACCATGCCCAAATCCCTCAATGAGAAGGAACAGCAAGAATTGGTTGATCTGGCAGATGTAAAGCTCGGACAAGAATATGAGCTTGTTGTCACCACCTATGCTGGTACGGGAATATATAATTTTAATGTTATCAACTGAGTATTTAGATCCAAAAAAAAAATTATCCCTTGAATGCCTAAATAAAACATTGTGTTTGTGCAGGGCTTTATAGATACAGAGTTGGAGATGTGCTTCGAGTTGCTGGATTCAAGAATAAGGCCCCCCAATTCAACTTTATTTGCCGCAAAAATGTGGTTCTAAGCATCGATTCAGACAAAACTGATGAAGTTGAACTTCAAAACGCGGTAAAAGTCGCAGTCAACCATCTGATGCCATTTGATGCTACTCTGGTTGAGTACACAAGCTATGCAGATACAACTACAATTCCGGGGCACTATGTTCTTTTCTGGGAGCTTAGTCTGAATGGATCAACCCCAATTCCTCCATCCGTTTTTGAGGATTGTTGCCTTGCAATTGAAGAGTCTCTCAACAGTGTGTACCGCCAAGGCCGTGTCTCGGACAAATCCATTGGTCCCCTTGAGATTAAGATTGTGGAATCAGGGACTTTTGATAAGCTTATGGATTATGCCATTAGCTTAGGTGCTTCAATTAACCAGTACAAGACTCCCCGGTGCGTGAAATTTGTACCAATTGTTGAGCTTCTGAACTCAAGAATTGGGTCCAACTACTTCAGTCCAAAATGCCCAAAGTGGGTTCCGGGGCATAAGCAATGGAACAACATGAACTGAAGCTAGATTTGGACTTTCCGTTTACCCCTCCCCCTCCCCCTCCCCCTCCCTCCCTCCCTCCCTCCCTCCCCTCCTGTAGTTTCCATTGGAGATCCAAAAAGAACTGTTTATGAGATCACCTTAGAAATTAAAAAAAAAACTCTTAGATTAACCCATCATTTTAATGCTTTGTTCTTTCATATTTTTGTAATATTTTTAGTTGTTTAGCATGCTGCTGAGTAGGGACTTTTGAATTAGCCATGTACAAAACAGTTCCTGCTTCAATTTCAATTCATCTTGTTCACGTATGCCTTTCGTTGCAAATTCAATTCACTTTTGCCAGAATTGTTTTTCTTTACACCAAACAGCCAGTAATTTTCCCAACCGAATCTCGTGAGCAGCAATGTATCAAAACGGCAATGTGGGCCCATTTTGCCACTCCGATTTGGGGTTATTTCCCTTATATTTGCTACAATTATTATTATTATTATCCGGAAAACAAGCAATGTAACATTTCATCAATCACGCCATATTTTATCTTAACTAACTAATGTCGTAAAACTAATTTATTATAGTACTAAAAGTTTTAACTTAGGGGATGTATTTAATTAAGATTTGTTTTAAGTGATAAATTTTTATAGAATTTGTGAGATTTTAAAGATTTTTTTAAAATGACTTTTATACACTCCATGAAATATTTTTATAAACTTTTTATGATAGACTTTTGTATACTTCTAATATATCTTGCAACTTATATTAATTGTTAATTAGCCCAGGTGTACAACCTCTCCCTCTTTTTTCATGAATTAGAGTAAATCTCATTATATTATTGCGGCATGAGATTTTTTATATATGTTGAAAGTGTTCACAGTATTCTACTCATTTCATGATACATTTGAATACTCGGATACCAATAAAATCTTAGAAACTTCAGATGCAATACAAAAATTAAGCTCATTTTTTATTGAACTATATATATACTTTATGCATATACGTATGCTTTTTACTAATAATTGATTGCTTTTTATTATTAATTGATTTACTAATATATATATATATATATATATATATATATATATATATATATATATATATATATATATATATGTTGATTGTGTGATTCTGTCAACCCAATTTTTCATCTTAACTGCTGCTAATTTTATTTGATTGTGTGGACCTTTTTTATGCGCTTAACATATATCAAACCAGTGCGTTTTTCCCTATTTTATAAGGGAAAGATAACGATTATGTCAATTTGTCATGCAAGAATACAACCACATGTTACATTATTTCACTATGATACACCAAAGACACTTGAAGACGAATATGGAAGATGTCTCAAAAATTAACAATGATTTCCTTCGTTTAAAATGTCAGAAAACTAAAAAAAATATACACATACACATCATATATTTTCTATTTTCATATATTATAATACATAATCTTTACAATTCATATGAGAGTTTTATGATTTTATCTCACCTTTGTTAAACAAATCTCTTTCTTCTTTCTATTGGAAGCTTTCGAACAGCTATTTTTTTCCTCACCAATTCAGATTAAGTCTAGTTATTTGTTTACTTATTAATATATCTTATTAATTCTCTTATAATAAAATTATAATAAATCCAATTATTTTTATAGCCCAAATTTTATCAAATTATTTATCTATCACATATTAATATTTATTAGCCCATATATATAAAATAAATAACTAATTTGACCCAATAAAAGACAAAGTCCAATTAATAACTAGTTTTATCCACCTTTGTGTTTATTTGGAAGTCTTTAGAAATCTTTAGAGATAGGTAAAACTTTGGATATGAGTTGATAGTTATAATTCTTCTTCTAAAGTTTGTCAAACTTTACCATTAGATAGAAATCTTTAAAATCTATAACTTTTTAAATACCAAAATACTTTTATAGACTTTATAAAAATCTTAATTCAATACCACCTAACTTTTAAAGATATTAAAAAAGTTGTAATTGAATACCACTAATCTTTTATAAACTATTTAAATATCTTGATTGAATACAACCAAACTTTTAAAATTTTAAAAATCTTAATTGAATATAACCCCTTAATTAACTAAAGTCATAAACTGATTTACTACTAAATGTTAGGAGTAATATGCACTCAAATGTAAGACCCCGAATTTTATCAAATAAAAGTATTCAATTTTTCTATTTAGTAAATGTTTAAATTGATAAAAAGTTAAAGTTAAGGGTGATATATGAATATTTTTCAAAATAAGCAAGTGGTTATAAAATATTCATTTTGTCGAGAAATATTCGTTTGGTCGTAAAATATTCTTTCTGTCGGGGAATATTCGTGCGACGGCGCAGCTATTTGTGGGCCCCATAACAGAATAACTGTCGGATGAAAAAAACGATAAATTTGAGTTTTTACAAATAACGGCGTAGTTGTTATCGTTAACACTGTTGGAATACCCGGTGGTTAAAATACAGTAACACGCGTTATTGCACAGTAGCACACGGTATTGCACAGTATTTTTGAAATTATTGATTCTTACGTAAGAAGGCACTACTCAATAATTGTTACAGTAGTTACTGTTCAATATTTTATTTTATTGATTCAATAATTGCTGCGTTGATATTTTATATTATTTTAGTAAAGTGTAAACAATTAAAATAAATTGTTTATAAATTTAAGAAATGTTATTCTTTCAATATCATTATATCGAAATATTGGTATGGCTTTTATTGTGGAATTTCTACCTTTTGTGTCGGGATTACTATTCATGAGTTACTATTCATGATTTACTATTCATGAGTTACGAATATTACTCTTGAGATTAAAACTATATGTTGATCATATTATTTTTATTATCATATATAACATTTTTATAACCGTAATAATGATATTAATTTCTTTTTGACTTGAGTGTAAAGATGGATAGATTTTTGGTATGATCATGACTATGGGTTCTCTTTGGCCAGTAGTGCAAAGATGAATTGTTGACTGGTATGATCATGACCATTGAATTTATAAGTGAATATCTTTAGCTTAAGTGCAAAAGTGAATTGATCAACATGGTTATAATTATTGTTTATATAAGTTCTAAAATGATTATATATTTCTTTGAAATTTGAATATATTTGGCCTGTAGTGCAAATATGAACTGTTGAGGAATATCTTTGGCTTGTAGTGTAAGACCCCAATTTTTATAAATAAAGATGAATTTTCTATAAATATCATTTTTGAATATTATGGAATTAATTTGATATAATGTTATAGTTGTGGGTAATATTTATAAATTTTGCAAAGTAAGCAAGTTGTTATAAAATATTCGTTTGGTCGGAGAATATTCTTTTTGTCGGGGAATATTCGTACGACGGCACAATCATTGCTGGACCCCACAACGGAATTATTGTCGGATTGAGAAAACGACAGAATTATCTTTCTATAAAAATAACGGCTGAGGTGTTACCGTTAAAACCGTTAAAACTGTTGAACTACTCGGTAGTAAAAGTACAGTAATACGCGTGGTTGCATAGTAGCACACGGTATTGATTATTGATGTTTACGCGAGAAGTCACTCAGCTATACTCAATTATTGCTACAGTAATTGCTGCATCATATCTCTTAAATTATTGTCATAGTATCATCTGTATAATATGTTATATTATTGAGACGTTGTGGTAAGTTTGGTTATTTTATGGGGGGCCATATGTCATCATCTTAGAGTTTCTTCGTCAATAGTAATTACCGTCGTCAATAGTAATTACCGTCGTCAATAGTAATTACCGTCGTCAATAGTATTTACCTTAATCAATAGTAATTACCTTCGTCAATAGTATTTACCTTGGTCAATAGTAATTACCTTCGTCAATAGTATTTACCTTGGTCAATAGTAATTACTTTCGTCAATAGTAGTTGTCCCTTCAATATTACCAAGAGTCATTTGACCCTTCGTTAAGACCAAGAGTCATTTGACCCTTCGTTAGGACCAAGAGCCACCCTCAGTTTTTCTATAAATAGAGGCCTAGGGCTTCATTATTTTTCACGAATTCATTCAAGCTATAGAGAGAGAAAGTATAGAGAGAATAAGAGAGAGAGAATAAAAGTATTCTGCTACATCACTTTTCTAATATCCAGTTCTTTTAAGGTAGGGAATATTATTTCTTTTATATTCATGAAGAGAACTTCTGTTATTCCATTCGTTATTATTCTGTTGGAATAACCAGTATACGCGGTCTACCCTATACTTGGTGACATTCTTCTATTATTCTGTTGGAACATCCTGTCTGTGTGTTTTACACCGGACCTGGTTCCGTTTATTATTCTGTTGGAACATCCTGTCTGTGTGTTTTACACCGGACCTGGTTCCGTTTTATTATTATTCTGTTGGAATATCCTGTCTGTGTGTTTTACACCGGACCTGGTTCCATTATTTATTATTCTGTCGGAACATCCTGTCAGTGCGTTTACGCCGGACCTGGTTCCATTATTTATTATTCTATTGGAATAACCTGTCTGTGCGGTCTATCGCATGCATGGTGATTTCTTTTGTTATTCCATTCTTTATTGTACTCAGTTGGTTAAGTTTTGACTTCTATACTCCATGAAATTTGTGGAATATCCTTGATAGTTGCGTTTCATCCAGTATCTTTTCAAGAAAATATTCTTCTAAGCATTCTTGAATTTTACTCCACAATGCAGTATCATGTTGACAATTTGGACGTTGTTAATTCCTGGATAAATTAATTCTTGAACTTGTTTTATTGAATTCTTATATCATTGTCATCATCCTCATGTTTATAAAATGTTGGAAGTCATCTGTGGCCTGTATTGCATAGATGGACTTGGTATGATTATGACCAGGGATTATTCGGTATAATCATGACCGTAATGTTACAAATGATGTGGTAAAAGTCCTCATTGGCCCGTAGTGCATTGATGGACAGTTGTTGGCATGATCATGACCATTAATGAATACACGAATATCCTTGGCCGTAGTGCAGGGGTGATTCGATGATGTGGATTATTTTATTAAGCTGAGTCTCAGCGATTACAGTGTTGAAAAATTTTTTAAATCATAAAAGATAGTAGAGTTTATTTTCTACTTGACTCTTTTAATGGATTGCTTGTTCCGCTACAGTTAAACTTGATGTCTATTATATTTTATCAGTTTAACATTGTTGAAGGCTAATGATAATTTATTCTGCATTATCTTAGTCATAATATTTCTTACTGGGCTAGTTGAGCTCACCCTTTCTTTCACTGTTCTCTTCAGGAAATGAGAACGTAGCTGGGACAAGTCGGGGTACGGAGTGATGGTCCGAATGATAGTATTAGTTAGTAGTCCTCACTATTCTATGTAATGGTGTGTTAATAAATGTAATGAGGACTCCTTTTGAGTATGAATACTCTCTAGAAGATAATATTTGTATTCAAACTCACAGTTTATGTTTTGTCGTATTGTACACGACAGATGTATTAATCAGTTGTATTTGTATTCTGTACTATGTATCTGACGACCCAAGATGGGTGATGTATACCTAATTTTGGGGGCGTCACAGTTGGTATCAGAGCTTAGGGATATGATCCCTGGCTAAGATGTGAGAATAGAACTAGGAGGGGAGAGACGGGGAATTCCTTCGCTAGTATGGCATACCTAAGTTTATTTGCATGGTATTTAATTGGTCGGTCATAATATAAGGATAATATATGACATATCAATTAATTTTTATTTTGTGGCAGTATTTGAAAATGGCATCTGAGAATGTTGAGAATAGCAATGGAGCACAGACGACTGTTGATTCACCACATATCAATAATCAGGATAATGTGCATCAGGAAGGTGTCAATCCTCATGCAAACAACAACACTGACCAAATGATGAATGATCAAATGTTCAGAGGCTTTATGCAATTCATGCAACAACAGGTGAAAGCGGCTCCTGTCCACAACGTAGGTGGAAATACTGGAAACTCTCAGGCGGTCACCGCTAAACAGTTTAAGGAGCTGGGACCACCGGAGTTTAAGGGAGAACCCAAACCACTTGTAGCTGAAACATGGATAAAGCAGATCACCAAGATATTTGATGTCTTGGGTTGCTCCGAGGAGCAAAAGGTTCCCTTTGCCGCCTTTATGTTGCGAGGAGAGGCAGATTACTGGTGGGAATCGATAAAGCGTACTCAATCTGCCGCACTGAAGATGTCCTGGGAGAAGTTCCAAGAGCTGTTTAACGACAAATACTTTCCCGAAAGTATTCGTCACATGAAGGAGGTGGAGTTCATCAAATTGGAGCAGAATAATATGACCGTGTCGCAGTACGAGGCAAAATTTGCGGAGTTATCCCGGTTTGCGTCCCACCTGGTGGATAATGAAGAAAGAATGACGCGGATGTTTTTAAGAGGTTTGAAGCCGGAGATACGTCAACATCTTGTTTCTCATAAACTGTGTTTGTATTCAGATGTTGTAAATAGGGCTCAGTTGGTGGAGCGCGATAACGAGACAACGCAACCAAAAGAGAGCAGCCGGCAAAATGATAATACCAGTGAGAGCAGTCATCGAAGCGGTGACAACAAGCGTGGAGGGAATCAACAGGCCAGAAATGGTAACCACTTCGGTGGTAATCAGGGCCAAAACAATAAGAATGGACATTTCAAGAAGAGGAGATTCAACAATGATGGAAAGACGTCAGCACCAGCACCTGTCGTTAAGGAAGGAGAACGACCACCTATCATATGTTTCAAATGCGGAGGGGAGGGGCACATCAGTCCAAACTGCGCGATGCCGTCCAAAGCATGTTATAATTGTGGAAGAGAAGGTCATTTAGCCCGATTTTGTCGTTTACCGAAGACAAATTCAGCTAGGATGGAGGCACCAAAAGCCGTCCCAGAAAAGTCAAAACCGATTGTGCAAGGGAGAGCGTTTGTTGTGAACTCCCAGAGAGCAAGGAACCCGAATGAGGTCATCACGGGTAAGCTTATTATAAACTCTAAAGAAGTTTATACTTTATTTGATAGCGGTTCAACCCATTCTTTTATTTCTCCTACTTGCGCTCATCGATTAAATTTGATTCCGGAGAAATTAGACTTTGACTTATCTGTGGAAACTCCGTTGGGAGAAACCTTCATTACCTCCACTGTTTATAAGTCTTGTTTGGTTCAAGTTGGTACCCACACATTACCTATCGATCTGATTTCATTAAAAATACTTGCATTTGACGTGATTCTAGGGATTGATTGGTTAACTACTCATTATGCAAAAATTGATTGTTTTCGTAAGGTTGTTAGTTTTCATATTCCTAATCGACCTATTATGCGAATTCAAGCAACCAAACCATTAAAATCAATCGCTGTCATCTCAAGCCATAAAACTATTCGTTTATTGAAAAACGGATGTCAAGCTTTCTTAGCTCATGTCACAGATCTAAACAAAAATACGTCAGTTTTGAATGATATTTCTATTGTTAATAAATTTCCTGACGTATTCCCTGAAGAACTTCCTGGCCTACCCCCAGAGCGTGAAATTGAATTTTGTATCGATCTTGAACCCGGTACAAAACCCATTTCCAAAGCCCCATATCGAATGTCTCCTATTGAACTTCAGGAGTTAAAGATCCAACTGCAGGAATTGTTAGACATTGGCTTTATTCGTCCTAGTACTTCTCCTTGGGGAGCTCCTGTTCTATTCGTGAAGAAGAAAGATGGAAGTATGCGACTTTGTATTGATTATCGGGAGTTGAATCATGTCACCATCAAAAACAGGTACCCATTGCCACGTATTGATGACCTGTTTGACCAGTTGCAAGGAGCACAATTCTTTTCAAAGATCGATCTTCGTTCTGGATATCATCAGCTGAAGGTTAGAACTGAGGATATTCCAAAGACGGCTTTTAGAACTCGGTACGGGCATTATGAATTCCTAGTCATGTCCTTTGGATTGACTAATGCTCCTGCTGCCTTCATGGATATGATGAACCGGGTATTCAAGGAATATTTGGATCACTTTGTGGTCGTCTTTATTGATGACATCCTTATTTATTCCAAAAGCCGTGAAGATCATGAGCAACACTTGAGGCTGGTACTCCAAAAGCTTCGTGAATACAAGCTTTATGCCAAGTTGAAGAAATGCGAGTTCTGGCTGGAGGAGGTAGCATTCCTTGGGCACGTAGTATCAAGTCGTGGAATATCGGTTGACCCAGCAAAGATTGAAGCTATTCAAAGCTGGGAGCAACCTAAATCAGTGACCGAGGTACGTAGCTTTCTTGGTTTAGCTGGTTATTATCGGAGATTCGTGGAAGGATTTTCTCGAATCGCTACTCCATTAACTCAGCTGACTCGGAAAGATACAAAGTTTGGTTGGAGCGAAGAATGTGAGCAGAGTTTTCAAGAACTCAAGAGGAGACTCATTTCAGCACCTGTTCTAACAATACCATCTGGCTCGGAGGGATTTGTCATCTACAGTGATGCTTCGAGCAAAGGGTTGGGATGTGTTCTCATGCAACATGGAAAAGTCATAGCCTATGCATCAAGACAACTCAAGGAATATGAGAGGAATTATCCTACTCATGATCTAGAGTTGGCAGTTGTTGTCTTTGCACTTAAAATTTGGAGGCATTACTTTTATGGGGAGAAAGTGGAGATCTTTACGGATCATAAAAGCCTCAAATATTTCTTCACTCAAAAGGAACTCAACATGCGACAACGACGTTGGCTTGAACTGTTGAAAGATTATGATCATACCATTCAATACCATCCTGGAAAAGCGAACGTGGTAGCTGACGCATTGAGTAGAAGATCATATGCGGGTACAAGTGCGATATTGTCAATACAAAGGCCCATTTTGTGTGATTTGCAAAGGATGGAGATAGAGTTAAAGACTCCAGGGACCCATGTGATGATGGCGAATATACGAGTAGAACCGACTTTAATCGATAAAGTTAAAGTTGCTCAAGCTACAGACCTGGAGCTGATGCGTATGAAGAAGAAAGTGCAAGAAGGTGCTATATCGGAAGCAAGAATCGATGAAGAAGGAATACTTCGAGTCAACTCCAGACTTTGTGTTCCTAACAACCCTGATTTAAAGTATGAAATCATGATGGAGGCGCACAACACACCGTTTGCAATCCATCCTGGAAGTACCAAAATGTATCATGATCTTCGTCATACATTTTGGTGGAGCAATATGAAGAGAGAGATAGCGTTGTTTATCTCAAGGTGTCTAACTTGTCAACGAGTCAAAGCGGAGCATCAAGTACCAAAAGGTCCATTGCAACCACTTGAAATTCCAGAATGGAAGTGGGAGCACATTACCATGGATTTCGTTACCGGTCTTCCTAGGGTTTCTCAAGGTATTGATGCGATTTGGGTCATTGTTGATAGATTGACCAAGTCTGCTCATTTCTTACCGATACGAGAAACTTATACACTTGAACGTCTTGCTCGTATGTACATAAACGAGATTGTAAGACTGCATGGTATGCCAGTATCCATAGTTTCTGATCGAGACCCAAGATTCACTTCACGATTTTGGGTTAGTTTACAAAAAGCTATGGGCACGGAGTTACGATTTAGTTCAGCATATCATCCTCAGACGGACGGACAATCAGAGAGGACTATTCAAACTCTTGAAGATCTATTAAGACTCTGTGTCTTTGACTTCAAGGAAGTTGGGACAAGTTCTTGCCATTGGTGGAGTTTTCCTACAACAACAGTTATCAAGCAAGTATTGGCATGGCTCCATTCGAAGCATTGTATGGAAGAAAATGTCGTTCTCCAGTATGCTGGGATGAGGTGGGCGAAGCAACGTTGTTGGGACCGGAGTTGGTACGTATGACTACAGAAAAGATTCAAACGATCCGACAACGTATAAAAAAACCTCACA